>JAQGAH010000332.1:0-47655 GCA_034696885.1 Lepidocyrtus paradoxus | reverse complement strand
ATTCAAAGAGGTTAAGACTTTGGACGTTTTTTATTTCAGATTCATAGTCAGAGCGTTGTACCGGTTATTATGATACCCAGGCTTTGTTAATTGAAGAAAATCGTTAGTTCAAATAACAATTAATAAATAACATGGGATTATCCCATTAATTCAATTAATAATTAACAATTAACCTTTCTTATTTTTTTATTTCAATTAACAATTAAGTTAATCCCCAGATAAGTAAATTAACAATTAAATTAATAGCTTAATTCAATTAACCAATTAACGCTTCTAAACAGGAAATGCTTTTATAATTTAATGGTTAAGCTTTAGAAATAGCAAACACTCGAACATATCATCGCCTAATCTTGCCCGCTGTGGTCGCTTAATCATTTTCCCATAACTGAAAACTCTTTCACACGCAGCTGAAGAGGGCAAAGCGGTATTATAATGCAAAAAAATCTTCAGTACTCGAGGGTAATTTTTTAAAGAAGACAACGTACGCTCAGGATCACTCAAATACCGGATGCACTCCAATTCAACATTTTCAGTTTCTTCCTGTTCCGGAAACTGAAAATCAAAAAGGTCATCGTTCTGAGTAACTGTTTCCTTCCTAATCTCAGATTGATTGTTGTTGTACTTTCTGGCTTCTGCAATAAATGCATTACGAATAAGCTCCTTCTTGTTGTCAGGCAGCCACCATAACTTTGAGAATGGCAAAGAAACAGCTGCCATTATTTCACAATACGCTTCATTAAGATTTAGCTCCAGTACACCGCTGAAACGAGTTTGCAGACCAACTAACAATGATGAGGCAATATAAGTTTCGTAGGAATCTTCACTTTGTAGTAGCGCATTTAATTTATCTTTGCACTTATGCAATGCGGGGCCAATGGATCCAAAATACAAATTATTCTCCGCTTGAAGCTTATCTAAAGCCCAAGCCACTGGTGACATGCTATTGAAGTATGCCTGCAAGAACTCCTTTTCAGTTGACTTCAAAACTGCTACTCCGGCAATTTGAAAAATTTTGTCAAGCTTTTCCACGTTTTCCACCAGCTGCTTAATTGAGTCGTATGTAGAGTTCCATCGAGTTTTGCAAGGAGTAATTGGCATTTTAGTGATTTCTGCTTGTACGGACTCTGGCACTAAGTTTGATCTTGAGCATTTATTCCAATAAGCACTACACTTGGACATGCAAAGCCGCATTATGTCTTTGCAGGTCGTTCTGGATTTATCCTGCCGGGAAACTCGCTTTTTTAATTCCTATAAGTCAGAAAATGTAGGTTGTCATAAACATTTAGCCAGAAGAAAAGAAATACAACCAATCATTAAAAATTTTGTAATGATTCATTCGAAATAATTTTAGAAACGTAAAAAATTACCTTCTCCAGATCTGAAGTGGCAACCAAACTTAAAGTATGGCTGGCACACCTTGCATGAGGTGGTAAGTCTGATGAGTATCCGGCATGGTCCAAAACAGAGGTAGCATCTTCAGTTCCTGTGTTTTCTTCATAATCATCACTTTCTGTGTCACTTTCTTCTTCGTCGTCACTTCCTTCTATTTCACTGACTAAAACATCGTTGTTGATTCGGGTGCGGTATGGAAATAGACATCCATAATCTTGAAAGGCCTTCACAAAATTTGAACCGTTATCAGTGACAACCATCGTGATTTTGTTGTTGATTCCAAATGTCTGAAATATTTCTTTTAAGACTTCTGCAATTCGCTCTGCAGTATGTCGTCCTTCAAATCGTTTCAACGTGAGAACTGCAGAAGCGCGCTTGAGTTCTGGGTCTTGCATCTCAATCCAATGGCACGTTACACCAAGGTAGCTCTTATGGTTAGCTGACCAAATATCAGTTGTTACGGAGACAAAGTCGATTCCATGAAGGGTTTCGATCAGCTGCAACTTTTTCGTTTCGAATCTGTCCAATAACATCTTCTTGATGGTGTTTGTTGATGGGATTTTAACAGAGGCATTGATTCCTGTTTTAGAAATTATATAATAAAAAATATAAGTTGTTGCAAAAATATATTTAGATTAGATTAAGGATTTTGTGATGATTATGGAGAAGGTTAACTATGAGTACACGGTTGAAAGGTACCTTTGATGTAGTTTCGAAAAAATACGTTAGCTACAAGCGATATTGGCTGCATTGTGTTGACTATTAAATCCACCAATAAGTTATCAGCATTTTGTTGAACCGTAGAAGATCTTGGAACAACTGGAAACGGTAACGTTTTCTGCTTCTTGACTTTTATTCCCGTGTTTTTATATTCCTGATATTCCTTTAACTTGTCTGGATGTACAAGCTGTAAAAATTACAAGTAATCAGAACAGTTAGCACTTGAAAATTAGTTTATATTACCACAAATAATGTTCAATTGAAATGTTAACAAGTACGTGAATTAAAATTAAATGCGTTTTGATTTATTACCCGAAGATGTGTCAGAAAATTGGAGGTTGATCCAAATGACCCTTTAATTGCCACATTGCAGGTGGCACACAATGCTTTTACTTTCCCGTCTGAACTACTTTCACTGATTGTGTAGAATGTTCCGTCGAGAATAATTGGAATTGATTTTGGTGTTGAACCCATTGTAAATTTAAATGCCAGTTTGATTCATTATATGCCACCTTTAACTACAACCACAATGATTTAATGGAATGGCTGAATGATATTAAGAATTGAAGCAAGAAATTGAATTGCAACGGATTCTGCTCAAAATACAATGCAAATCGGTTGTTGTTGCTATCTTGCACGTTTGAGAGAAAAGATATATTCCTTCATTCTGGCTTAAACATTTACAAAACGGCGTTTAAAAATGCTTGATGCTTCTTTTCAGCAATGCCGATTTTACTGATTTTTTCAAATAAGTTAAATTAATCAGTTAAAATAAGTTTTTCAATTAACAATTAACAGTTAATTGACTCAGAATTGGATTATTTCAATTAAAGATAACAATTAAGTCCCCTAAAATCTCATTATTTCAATTAAAATTAATAATTGATTAATTGATTAATTCAAATAAGCAAATAAGTTAAGCTCAAATAAGTTAACAATCCCTGATGATACCTCATTTTTTGAAATTGGAGACAAAAAGTTCGTGCCATCAAAAGCCACGGACTATTGATCAGGAACAGTACATACAAAAATGTTTTTTTTCTACAGCAAAAAAAAAGTTTAGAAAAAAGGGTACATTTTGCGTTAACTGTTTGTTTTCCATCGTTCCTGTCATGAGCAAAACAATATAGGCATAATGGCCACTTCACATGTAAATGTTTGGGTAAAGTGGTGATAATGATGGCTAGAGTGAAGGTGAAATAGCAATGTCGCGTAAAAATCTTCCACAACTTGCCTTCCACGGATTTTCCAATGATGAAAGGGAAATGGGGGTTTTTTCGACTTTTGATTTGATTTTCTTCCGCTATTTGGTCGAAAAAAATGTTCCTTCCCATATCCATCCTGATCAATGATCGTGTGAATATTGAAAGCAAACAACGTAGTAAATTCTTCCTTTTTTTGGAGCTTCGGTTGATTCAATCATATAAGCCACTCTCATGGCGTGTAGCTTGAGTAAATTCATTTGTAATGTAAGTGTGCATGCGTGCCTAGTTATGATAGTGTTGACGATGAATTGTGGAAGGTCATAAGATCACAAGTTTGAAGACGGCTGGTATCCACTGGTCTTACCTTTTTCTCTCTCGATCGTTGGCATTGGCACATGGGAAGTAAAGTAATCTAGTAGTAAACCCATTTGAGTCTGATGATGATGGCTTAATACGATGAATGACCATTGCACAGCTACAAGCCACAAGCTGGTATAGAAATGGCGTGGAATAAAAATTCACTTAACAAGATTACCTTTTTAGCTGTATGCTGTTTAAATGCGTTGTTTACGTGCATTTTTATTACTTGGTCGTCTTGGCCAGTGAGGGGAATGTCTGGAATGAGCTTTTATGAACAAATCCATTCCATCCACAATATCATTACATCAATCCATTTCCAATTCCTACTCCGGCACAAAACCCAGCAAACGAAATGATGATCCTCATCACGATATATAAGTAAGTGGTCACGCTGGCTGTGATTTTTGACGACCTACACTAGCTGCAAGTGACTAATCTCAAGTTGGACTCTCACTCACGCAACGCACATGAGGCAAGCGAGCAGATGCCGTGGCATCATGTGCCAATCCACTACGAATCTAAGCCTACGTTTGCAGTTGGAAAACAAGTATTAGCTTTCGGCATTTTCGGAGGGTCAGATTGGTCAGCGAATTACATGAGTTGAGTTGCAGCACAAGTTGTTTTCTGAACTAGTTAGGAGAAACGATAATGGAGAGTGACAACAACATGGGCTAAGCTGGAAAACATGAGTTACAAAGTTCCTTGTCCATTCATGTCCACTTGTGTGTGGCCTTACATTGATTCCAATAGTGAGTGGGCGATTGTTGACAGTGTTTGTTTGACTTTTGCATTTTTAATGCTTTCGCGGAAGAACGCCAATATTTTCTTCCGATAAAAAAAAAGTTTTTTTTCTCTTCCGTCGAGGGGCAATGTGCTCTACAGTTCTCCCAAGTATTTGCATTGATCTGATGATGGGCCTGTGTTTACAAGTAAGGAAAATAGGTTCAACTGTAAATATAAATATAAAGAGACATATTTTATGAGCTTTCCCTGTAATCCTTGGCCGTTGCCGGTTTATTCTGAAACTTTTCTCGTAAAGAGATCATAAATAAGGAGGAATAACTGCATGAAGTCATCATCATGAAGTCAGGGCGATGTGAAATGATACAGTTAAGATTCCTTTTCGGAATGAAACTATTCGATCGTACCAATATACGATGATCACATCTTCTTCGTATCATCCTCATCATCACATTCATCACGCCATGGTCAGATAGGGGCTGGCTGATGCTATCCTTTAGTGAACCCACACAAATAGAATTTTTCCTCGCAACTGTTCCTTCAAAAAGTTTCGCAAACCATGAGATGAGTGGAGTTTTAGAGGTTCGAAAGCAAAGTGGGCATGATAACGCCTTCTCATAAAATACCACATTATAGGCGCTCGAACGCAGCCGTACACAATCCCCGAATAGTTTTTGCACTGGCAAATTTCCAGAAGGAGGCTTATCTCATTTTTGGTAATGTAGGATTGGAGTAGATCTGAAGGAGACGCTTGAAAATGTAGAAATAGAAATGAAAGTCATCCATGTCATCAGCAACACTTTACCACGAACTTCTCAGTTGAATTTTAGATCTTGAAAGTGAAAACCCAGTTGAGAGCTCGCGCCTGCAGTTGCAACTCGGTTGTTGCGGTTGTCAGCAAAGTGAATAGATTGAAGGTTAGGGTATAATAGTTTGGAGGAGAAAAGAAGGCTGGGTCAGAAACGCTAAATGTTTTAGTCTTTGTTGCTCTGTCTAGTAGAAAACAGCTACGCATCGCAAGAGATGACACTGCTATTTGCTATTCTCTATTTTATCATTTTTCGATTTGATTTCCATGTATAGAAAGAACGTTAATTTTCTTTTACACTTTTTACGACCATTTTTATGAGAGATCTGGTGCAAGGGTGCAAATAAAACTGTGTAAATTTTTTTTGAACTTTGTGGCTTGTTGACTGGGTTAGTGTAGTGATCATAAAAAGAAGGTTTGGGAATTAAAAGTTGAAGCTAATTTGTTTTGAAAATGTGTTTACTCATTGTTGGGGTGGTGCAGGGTGACTCTGTTACTGAGCCAAGGTTTAGTGTCCTTCCTCCAACCACAAAGGATGATGAAAACTTTGAGGCATTGTCTGCACAACATTATCAGCAGACACGAGGAGAACGGAGGGAATCTGCAAGTAGCGTCGCCAGCAACAGTGGAGCATTATCTGACTCAGCTGGAAGCCTGGTTGGGAAAATAGTTTTGGACAGGAAGAGGAAGGAAAGGCATGAGAGTGCATCACAGGGGCAGGAGAAGAAAGTGATCAGATCTGTGTCGGATGATGAGTCCATGAATGATTGCGATAGGAATGGAGACTTCCGACGGACATTGAGTCACGACAGCTTTAACACGAAGCAGAAGGAAGGACAGTTTTTAATTGGAATGGTAAGTAAATCTTGTTAATTCTTTGTGTTATGGATTTCGGAAAATAATCAAAAATTTTGACAATGAATGGAACAAAATAATTTGGTTTTTAGAAGAGTCCAATCGCCCCAGACATGGTCGACCTAGCTAAACAGCCAGGCTCGACCGGGATTGTGTCCGAATTAACCCAAAACAAGGCTGGAAATTTGTTAATGGGAGCTGAGCCACAGTTTGATGTAATGAGAAAGATTACAACTTCTGAAAATTACGAATCTGAACTTCAAAGACAACTTGAGCGGTCTGCAAATTGGGGCTCTGCCCCGCCTCCAGTCAAAAAGAGTCACAAGCGGAGACACCGCAGCTCAAAGCGCCACGGCCGGGGTGATGCCGTTGAAAAGAGGGATGAGGAGCCACTTGAAGTAAACGTGACTGAAAGTGGGAATTGTGCTGATGTCGAGTTACGCAGCCCTAATGATGAGTCCTCTTCCGACTCTGTGGAAGATGAGATGTGTGCTGAAGTCGTCAATGTGATGGGGAACATCCCCTCCGTTGAAGTTGATGAGGTGGAGGATGTCACAAGCCAAACTTCAGATAGATTAATGGCATTGGAATTCACAAATACACAGCAGCAGCAGAAGAGCGTTATTTCAATGTTAGCGCAATTTGGCGGAACTGTAAGACATTTACCGAAAAGATTTATGTGGACAATTAATGAAAGTTTTAATGATCTCTATTCAAAAAAAATATACAATGGCTTGTTTGTCTTTTCAGAGTGCGGATGATGAGGTTATGTTGTCTCCACGAAATAGTGTTCTGGGCAAAGAAGGAATTGACATTCCGCCGAGTCCTCCGTTACATCAAGCACCCATGGATCCTCCAATTAGTCGACAAGGATATCTTGATGGGAATCCTGTACAAAAGATGAATGACTTATCTCGCCAAATAACTGCTCTCAAGAGGCAACTCAAGAGTTTGGAGGTTGAATATGAGCAAGTTTATGGTTACAGACCATCTCACTCTGACAAGCTCAACAGTAAGGAGATGCGCAAATGTGTTTTGCAATTGACAAAGTCAAAGAAGGAATTGAAGCGTAAGCACTTTAACGCATTGTCAGTATTGGCAAACTGGATTAGAAATGTAAAAATGCGTATTTATTATTATTATACTTTTCCATTTTTTCTTCAGAAATTCGTGAGGATCCTTCTTGCCTTCATAACATGTCCAGCTTTTCTGGTGGGGTGTCTGGCAACATTTTGTGCGTCAACAGGGGAAACTCAATCCCACCAGCAAAGGGCACTCCAGAATACGCAAAGTATTTGGAAGCCACTGTTCGAGAGATTGAAAAGACCTTGTCTGAGAAACGTCGCGCCTACAATCGACCCGACGATTTGGAGCAAATGGATGCTGTGGAACTCCAAGAGGAAAAGTGTATAATGCAACGGCAACTACTAGTATTGGAGAAGCGACACGGACGGCCTGGCTCAAAACAAGAGAAAGACATTGTCCGACCGTTGTATGAGCGCTACAGAGCTATCAAGAGGTTCAGCGTCAAGGTTGTTTGCGTTCGGGAGACCAGTATTGACTTAGTACCGATTTTGGAACATGAAACTTTGGAGTTTTGCGGGGATAACCCCGAACCCGTTAATGTGGCTCGGACTAACATGGTCAACGAGATTTTCCAGAGTGGGGACAGGCGACAACTTCAGGTCAACTCTGACGATGATGATAGAGACGAGAGGAATGACTACAACAACATGACTTTGTAAGCAATGCTACAATGCTTACTCTTGTAATTATCATCAAAATTGCATTTGTTTTAAATATAGTTTTGAAAAATTATGACCTTTTTATCCGTAGGGGGGAACTTGAGGCAACCCTTCGCCAAGCCAAAGATGAGAAGAGGCGCATGAGGGCAATGATCCGAAAATTTGAAACTGATTTCCAAAACGTGACTGGCCGCCCTCCACAGAAGGATGAGAAATATTCTACATCTGAAATGGAACTGGCTTACCAAAAATACAAACGCACCAAGGCCACTGTTCGCCTACTTGATGTTCTCCTGAACAAACGACGAGTTCCAGCTTTGATCACAGATCTGAACAAGAATGACGATTAAGGGACGGAATCATAAACAAACATTGAATCAGCTCGATTTTCATTATCTACAAGTGCACAACTTAAATGTATTCTATTGTGTAAGTTCAGGGTGTCAGATAGAAGAGTAATTTAATGAATTATCAAGACAACTGCCAAAAAATCAGCCCCTCAAACTTTTCTTCACAAACTGCTAAATACGTTGTCAATTAGTATTTTTTTCGTGAAACAAATAAGCACTAATTTTGATTTGTTTTGTGGCTGCAAAGTGCCAGAATTTCTATCTCCCACTTTTACTTTTGTCTTTTACCCATTTAGCCCTACTTTCACTCAAGCCCTGATAGGCTCCCCTGTTTGTACATATGAAAATCGAATCTTTGTATTAACTTTCTTATATCTTTTAAGTTACTTGACTGCTCAGAAAAAAATAAGAGATGCTTTTCGTATTATTACTTATTCTAATCAATGCAATTTAATCTTTTTACCTTTTCGAATCTCAATTATTGCAGCGAACAAAACTTACAATTAGCAAGTTTGCAATTGTCTTCCATGGGAAGATACGATGTATGATTAATTTTAACTTATTCACGATCTTGGTGTGATCAAAAAACTACTAGTTTTTAACTAGTATGTAAGGATGAAACGTTTTTCTCACTATGATTGTGTAGCTTTTTGAACCGAAAAAAAAATATTGTAAATAGTCAAACAAGCGGTGTGTGGTTGCTTTTTTGATATGAATGAACAAAGCCTGGTTTATCGAAACAAATTCTCGTCTCAGTCTCGAACGATTTTTTCCGAAATGTTATATATATCCAGTGCGTATACCGTTATAAGATAAGTATTTACTGTAATTAAAGCTAGTCTTTTTAAATTCATAGCAAAAATTAGTCCCCAATATGGAATGGTGGACTAGACTAGTTTTTGTGAAACAAGTAAACATTCCGCTCATGGTTTGTTTCTCCCCGTCAGTTGTTGCAATATAATTGTTTGTTAACTAACTCCAATTTTTGGTCGTCTGTATTAAGGAGCAATAGACATTACTAGAGTACATGATATGAACTGTCGGTGAATGATTGTTTAGACTGGTGAAAGAAGTACCTGTTGGAATTTTTTGATGCATTAACATTAACCTTTGGAATTTTTACGATAACAAAAGTTTAAATTAAGTTTCAATAGACTGACCTGGAATTGGAAAGAAAAATGGCTGGATTTATAAAAAAAAATTAACTAGAACAGAAAGCACAGATTACAGATATAAAACTATGCAATGGATTTTACTAAAGCTGAGGAAAGAAAATGTAAAAAGTAGTAATCAGCTATTCATTCGCTTTGTGAAATATACCTTTAGTATGTGTACTATAACATGGATAATTTTTTATCTATTTAGATCTTAACAGTTTTAAGAAACGGTTCTTAAGATTTTTTCAAGATTCTTTCTTATTCCTTTGATAAATGATTGACATAATATTGCTTTCTTTTTACACTTTTGTGATTTATTATGTTTTAGTTGCATTGTGCAAATCTAGTGAACTGTAGTGGTTAGCATAAGTGGCGAGAAAACTGAGAAAGTTTTATTTTTACTCCAAAGTATATAATGTTAGTCTGAATTCTCCCAAAGACGTTTAAAAGGAAAATAACATGTTATCATATTAGACTTGCTGTTATTTTTTCCTTTCTATACATTTTAAGTTATGATACTGCAGGATTGCAATATTTCTCTACTTTGTATTTTTTAAGATAGTTGAAGAACGTTAATGAACACGTTATTATGTAGGTTGGAGTCTGCGTTAATTTTTGTTGTTGTTCTTTTGCTACCAGATGGTATATTTAGAGGGAAATGACAGTTATTTTTTCTTACTATTTTTTATGTAAGAAGTTGTGGGAAAAGGCGACAGTGGTTGTGCATTTGGACTTTGAGCACTTATATTTTGAGAATATTTTACACTCTGCACAATCAACTGGAACGGGAGGAGAGGATAGTTGAAAGCTTTTTCCCGATGGAAAATAGCCCATTATGTAATGTAGATATTTAAGTTTAAGTCGTATTTGAAAATACACAAACTGGCACAGCTCTATATGAATATGAATTATGTAATATTTACTAGACCATAGTTTTCCATCTCGTAATAATAATTACCTGATCAATTCTTTATGATTACAATATTATTATACTTAGGAACTGATATAAATACAAATATATTGTTTGATGTAGACCAAAAATGTAGTGAATATTACGCAATTCCATGTATGTAATTGCTAGAGATGCTTTATTCTCTTATAGGTTATGTACTACTATTGAATATTGAATTTCTGGAAATAGAAAACTTATATTGAGTGAAGGTTCTTATGAAGAATGGAGTTATTGTAGTTTACTATTGTAGAGAACAGTTTTGAAAAAAAATATGATTAAAAACGGACATACTTTGAAATGGAAGCTGGGAAATGAATATTATGCATGATTTTCTTTACTAGCATTTTCTACTGAACCCATGAAACCAAACAACTTTTGTGGTACACTAATTAATAGCGAAACGTCTATTCACTGTTAATTAGTGTATCCTAAAAATTTAATCGCAATCATAACATCTATAGACGTAAGTAAGTTCAGGTGCTCGTTACTTCTCATAATCTCAGAATTATTGAAGGAAGTCCAGGGCTTGGAAGCCGTTATTTTTTAAAAAAAGTTAAAGATGTGAATAATTCTATGACATAGATGATAAAGAATTTTCGTTGGCGAGCTCATTCGTTCGACACGTTACAAATAACGAAATTCAAATTTATGATTTAGGCTCACCTTCCCACTACACAATTCCTTGATAAAATACAGCATGGATTTGCATATATGATTTTATGTTTATTATTATATGATTTGAAAATTGAACCATTGCAATCCATAACCTTCATTTTCATGAACTGCATTTAGGGATGTGACTTTGACTTTGGGTTATATCCTTCAAATCGGACTACTAATGACTGGAGAAACGTGATACAGTACAAATAAAATAAAACGTGTTTTATCCCAAGTGGAAAAATGTTTGATTAAAATACATAACTCAAGGAAAGCGAAGCAAAAATACCGAATTGAGCTATTGAGTAACCTTTTAAACTACTACGCGTACGTGCTCAGCAACTAAATTTAAAAGGATTTACTTTTGCATGCATAATTGTCCTTGCTAATTTCATTGTCAAATTCGAATTGCTATCCCTTCATTTTGCTTTCAAGATACAAAACAAACTTAGGTGCTTTTGTAGTCTTTCACGTATCACTGCGTAGATGACTGCGAATGTATGCATTACAAACTAATTATTGCAGTAGGTAATGTAATCTATGATTGACAATACAGTTGCAGTATTGAATTGAGAAACCTTCATATATCACAACTCAACTGTAACAACAGCAAATAAAGGGGATTTGAACTTGCATAGCCATAGTCCAGCATTTGCAATCAGTCAGTAATTAAAATTCTATTAGTATAATGGTCAGTTAGATCACTCCAACCTTTACACGTGAATGGATTCACTACCGGATTGGCCGCCACAACTTGTCATTCATTTAACTTGACGTATTTACCTGCTAACAAATCAAGGTATATAATATGTAAATTTGTATCAGTCTACACGTTTCTGCGTAATAGCAAAATTTTCAGTACAAATTGCAACTTTACCAAGCAATAGATCTTTCATAATATGTAAAAAGATATTTCGTGCATTATGCGGTTTTCTCAATTAAACATTTTCTTTTATTTAAAATACGTATTTTAATGATGATTTTGGCCTAAGGCTTAATATATAATATTCATAGCCCATGAATCATAAGTACTAATACATCGAACTATAAATCTTTGCAGAACATTGGGGCATCATAAAAAACGTTTACTTTACTTGTTTTTAACTGGAATCGTGCATTGTGCTGTGGCTTGGGCCAAATTCCAGGATTTAGATCTGCCACATGGAAAAAAACTCAAGTGATCAGGGATAATGCGAAGAAGCAGCCCAGTCAACTGTTAAAATAAATATTGATATGGTTCAGTGTTCTTTTTATTATACATACCTACTTACATGTGTCCCAAGCGAATATGGCTTTCAAAAGTGACACCAAAGCATATAGCTCATCCTTCAGCATCCCCTCATCTCGTTAAGTTATTCTTGACAGACAATAATGCAATAACGTGCGTCTCCCTGTTGACTTTGCACATTACAGCTCATAGTTCAACCTCATCATCACAGCATTCACAATCTTCAGAGTTGGGCAAAATACGATGTATTTTTTTTGTATTTTCCCTCGTTTGATTTTGAAAATATTTTTTAGAATATATTCAAAACAAAATACAAAATCATCGGTATGAATAGGCCTTGGCCTTGAGACCAAAAAAGTAAGTTGTGCAATTTTCGGAAATGCAA
Organism: Lepidocyrtus paradoxus; assembly: GCA_034696885.1. Classification (NCBI taxonomy): domain Eukaryota; kingdom Metazoa; phylum Arthropoda; class Collembola; order Entomobryomorpha; family Entomobryidae; genus Lepidocyrtus; species Lepidocyrtus paradoxus. The sequence continues at coordinate 35,100 of JAQGAH010000332.1, read as the reverse complement.
ATTCTATTACGGATAGATGATTTATAGGATGTAGGAGAACATAGAATTCATAGAGAAATGGGGAAGGGATTAAAATTTAGTCCTACTATTAAGTAAATAAGAAGCTCTGTGATTGTCATTTTACTGAGGTACTTTTTATATGTATTTTGGACAAAGTATTTTGCCCAGCCCAGCCATGACAGCCTTTACTGAACCTAAATCATCGCGTATGGTGTTTTTTGAGTTGTAAGATTGAAAATGGATCTGCACTCTGTAAATAGCGTGTACATTTAAGAATTCCCAGTTAATTGCCATTTGTCAGGCGACCTGTGCGCAGACCAACAACGAGAATATCTAACAGCCAACAAGTACCTGGAATAGGAATTATTCGAATTACCGTAAACTGTGATTGAACTTTAAGTGTTAAAAGAGCTACTCTAATAAGTACATAATTTTCCGCTGCCGTTATAATAGTTAGATTTGTGAAAGTATAGTCTTTAGCGAAAAGTTACCTGATATACCTACGATGCCCGCTACAATGAATGGGTTCTTGAGCACGGTGCATCCCTCTGTCAGGGTAAGAATGAGAAATTTATACGCCTTTAAATTATAATATTTGAAAATGAAGCTTCACAATTGTGGAGAGGTTTAATGGTGACATTGCGGCATTGCATGGAGAAACCATTTCAACTTTTTAAAAAGGTACTTTTACCGATTTTTATCAATGATGAAAGTAATCAAGTGAATGAACAATTTAGAGCTTGAAACTAAATTAGCCTTTATTTCATGTTTGGGGTGACTTACAATAATTGTGAATCGGTCGAACAAATTATATTTTATAAATGCATTATTGATTATATTCCATCAATCAAACGATCAATTCAGTTATTTCATAACATGTGCATGTTCCATGCGAACTACTGAAGTATTCAGCCAGACCGAGGGGATTAACCTGTAACACATTACTTTATAATTCTATTCACTCAATACAGCCAGAAACGTGTTATGACAAAGTCAAACAAATCTGTCGACTGCGTTTTCATTCAAGGCAATTGAGCAATCAATGAATGGAAAAGTTTTAAATGTTGATATGTGGCAGTGATGATAGCGATAACCCACATATGTGGCGGTGATCGAGATGAATTTGTCACATGAACTGTCAATCTTGACGATAAAGGTGACAATACAAAACGGTTTTTCCAGTTTTTCTCTCCTAATTTTTAATTGAAAAAGTTCACATTGCAACATTTCTAAACCACTATTTCCACGTACTTTACTGAAGAATTGCAATAGACTTTTGCACTCTCACAAGTCCATCCTCACGATTTCCACATTCACGTGATCATCATTCCAGTCATATTTTAGTTGCAAAGACGCGGACATTGTCAACTAAAGCATGCAAAATTTGATTGTTTTGTGTTATCGACGAAGTGACGCATTTTATTCTCTAGTCAAATCAGACATCATCGGCATCAGATATCTATAAATAAACATATTAGTTCCTATCCTAAATCCAAACCCTCGAAACTTATACTTACCCTTCATTACAAATAATTACATAGAAAGCTTTCATACTCGGATAAAACGAGACAAAAATCAAAGTAATCAAGTAAATCCAGAGAACCAAAAAATACTCTCGATTTTAGGTTTTAAGAACAATATGCCCCCATTTTGTCATTTACTTTGAATAAGAACAATCAAATGGTATTTAGGCAAAGTGGAACTTGTTATTGCATCACGCACGAAAAATGCAAATGAAGCTATTTCTACTCCTTACAAATTAAATAGCCCGTAGCAGGAAAACTTGTTCATCTCTCATCTAGCTGGATAAATGCAGTTTCATTCCATTTCTACGTACAGAGATGACGCATTATTAATGATGAGAGGAACGAAGATGCCCAATGAGGATGATAATGATGGTCCATATCCTCCGATAAACTGGTAGCCTTGCTCCTTGTTGATAAATATGAGAAAAGGCTTGACTCTCTTCTCATCTCCAGTTACATATTATGTATGAAAGCGTAAATAGTAAATTAATAACTCTACTTCAAGGTGAATACTCTGCAAAGTCAAATCTATTCAGAGTTGCGACCCCTGATGATGTATTTTTCTATGCAGCGTCAGTAAAATGATCTTGATCCTATTCACAAGTGTGAAGTGAATTCAGGACAATCACAAGGAAACATTCATCCTTTTCGCTGTTGCATATATATGTTTCGCAATCAGATGTAGAATACAGACCTGAATCAGTTCATCCTCTTTCCATTTATCCTCTTACTGCTTAACTACACTGCAACAAAAATACCTTCAGGCTATTTAGCACGGTAGTCATTATCTGTCAAGCAAAGTCAACAGCATAGTGATCCAAGAGAGGTTGAGCGAAACTGTTCTAACTCAGCAGGGCCAGTGCTTCCGAAGGCGAAAATAATTTGAAAAGATTTTTCTTCCTCCGCCCCCAGTGTGAATAAAATCCCTTTCGTTCCTGTAAAGTACCCCGTCAAACAACATAAAAGTTTGTAGGTTACTGCAAGGTTAGTTTGCTCAATTTCGACTGTTGGCTGTCAATTTGTCAATAAAATATATCTTTATCTTATTCCATCTCTCGTCAAATTCTTAATAGCCAAATTAGTTCCCACAAACCAGCATAATGGCTTCAATATCAAAGGTAAGCAAACACCCACTACAATACATCCAATCATGAAATGAAAACAAGCTGCAAATAGTTTGTAAATATTTTCATTAAAAAATCAAATACGTCATCATAACCATTTTCATAACCTAAACTAGTTGCTTCACAGTAGAGCAAAACAAAATTCAAGATACAATGCATTTCCCACAGTTGCAGATGTGAAATACGCGTAACAATGAGCAAATAAATGATTCCAAAGAAATTGATCATTTGCTTTTTTTGTAATTTTAGTGATTAATCGCCCCAGTTTCATTCGAATATCTGGCAAATCTTGTCGCCAAACAAGACCATAAATATGACTAGATTCCTGCGTGGCTGAAAAAGATACCGCAAACATACGACCAACTTTGTTCAACTTTTGCCTTACATATTTCCATGAATCGTAATCAATCAACATCCGATCATTCCCTCAATTTCCCATGAAAACTGTTCATTTTCATACAGTAAAGCTTGCAGTTTCAAGGATGTACCTCATCCTATCTAACCCGCAAAATGCAGACTTGGGTCTGCAAAGCTGAATAGGCATATATTTTTACCCTTTCTGACTTACTGAGCATGACAGATAAGCTAAGTATTGATCTCATCTCATGTACACACTCCTGCATGCACTATACAGCCACTACTTTCAAGGCGGTCTTTGATAATAAAAACTGGTCTATTTGTCCTATATACAGCATATACATATTTTTTCAGGGATTTTCTACAGCTGCAGTGTTGCTTTTTCTTACTTTTGTAAGTCAAGTGCATGAACTGTTGCTCAAAATCCAGACATTTCGTAGTTACAGTTAATTTATTGCAATTTGGAGTAGTTATTACTGTTTTATCTCCAGTGCCAAACTAGCTTTATCTAATCGCAATCCGTTGATTCCAGTCATATCCCTTTTAATGCATCTGAAAATCTCAACAGGGAAGAGTTGATGTCATAGTCAAATTGTAGGAGAAAACGATTAAGTAAGGCTTACTTGTTATTTCACGCATGTTCATGTGAAGCAGATTTTGAAAAATATGCTGTGAAATGGAGTAATTAGGTTGAGTGGCTTAAATAGCCTCGGTAACAGTAGCTGTCGGTTTGATAAACATGCATACATATTTTTTTGCTCATAGGCAAAGATGCAGGCAGCGACTAATATTTTGGAGCAGAAGCATCACGTCTCGAGGGACTCCAGAGGACAAATCCTAGGTCACCTCAGAGGATTCCGTGGTTGCACTGTCTGGTTTACTGGTAAGGATATGCGAATGTGTGGGTTGAATTTATGTAGATCCGTTAAAATTAACTTACTCATAATGTGATTACGTTGAGCAGGGCTGTCAGGTGCTGGGAAGACATCGATTTCCTTCGAGCTAGAAGCCTTCCTTGTCGCCCATGGAATCCCAAGTTACGCTTTGGATGGTGACAATGTAAGGGGGGGATTAAATAAAAATCTCGGATTCTCTAAAGAGGACCGAGAAGAGAACATCCGGCGGGTTGCTGAAGTTGCCAAATTGTTTGCGGATAGTGGAGTGGTTGCTCTCTGCAGCTTTGTCTCCCCCTTCGAAAAGGACAGGGAACTGGCTCGCACGATACATGAGAATAGCCAACTCCCATTTATCGAAGTATTTGTTGACACTCCAATAGAAGTTTGCGAGCGGAGGGATGTTAAAGGTCTTTACAAGAAGGCGAGGGAAGGGAAGATCAAAGGATTTACTGGAATTGACCAAGTTTACGAGGCCCCAACGAAACCCGACATTGCCGTTAATACAGTTGGGATGGGAGTAAAAGATAGTATGAAGATGGTGATTGACCTCCTAGTCGAGAAAGGAATTCTGCCGCAAGAGCTCCAAGTTATCGATAAAGTTCCAGAACTCTTCACTGACAAGACCACTGAAGAGGTTATGAATGCGGTTAACTCCAGCCCTGCTTTAGAAATAACTGATTTGGACTTGCAATGGATTCAAGTTTTAGCTGAAGGCTGGGCCACCCCACTGAAAGGATTCATGAGGGAGGAACAATTCCTCCAAGTTATACATTTCAATGCTTTGGTGAAAGATGAGTTTGTCACGATGCCGCTTGTCATCGCGCTCCCAGTTTCTACCGCGGATAAAGACCGGCTCCACGAAAACAAGCAGATTTGTCTAACCTACAAATCCAGACCTATTGCTTTATTGAAAGATCCTGAATTTTATGCTCACCGAAAGGAGGAGCGGTGCGCAAGGCAATGGGGAACTACGTCACCAAAACATCCATACATTAAGGTAAGTCATGGCACGAGAAGCTTTCAAGTTATTTTCCATATTTCATTCCGATTATCACTTGTTTGTTTTGATATGAACGAGTAGTGGCATGAATGACGATTCATCTCTCTCATTCTCACACTCTGACTCGTTTCATTGACCTCTTATGAGTATCACTACGAGAAAAAGTGTCATTGAACGAGTTACCAACATGAAAACAGATCTTATTAGGTCAGTCAGTCAAGTGCATCTCAATTCACTTCTGCGTAGATGACTGAACATGATTCATAAGTGAAACGTTAAAAATTGTACTAAAGAATTGACCTTCAAATCTTTTGCGCTCAGATGGTGCTGGAAAGTGGAGATTGGCTTGTTGGAGGCGAACTTGAGGTCTTTGAGAGAATACGGTGGAATGACGGTCTGGATTCCTACCGTCTCACTCCCAACGAGATCAGACAACGAATTCAAGAAATTGAGGCGGATGCTGTCTTTGCTTTCCAACTTCGGAATCCCATTCACAATGGTCACGCTCTATTAATGCAGGTACAAGATTATGTCGCCAGTGTCAATGAATTAGTTTTTAATGAGCTGATATTTTGTCCATTCATGAATAGTTTTATTGATTTCATTCATAAATATTTTAGGACACGCAGAAGAGGCTTGAAGAGAACTATGGCTATAAGAAGCCAGTGCTATTACTCCATCCTCTTGGAGGCTGGACAAAGGATGACGATGTGCCACTTCCAACACGTATCGAACAGCATTTGGCAGTTTTGGAGGAGCGTGTGCTGGACCCTGACCGTACCATCCTAGCTATATTCCCTTCACCAATGATGTACGCAGGTCCAACCGAAGTGCAATGGCATGCAAGGTCAGTCCAAATTCAAAAGTGGAGCACTAGGTCAACTACAATGAATAGATAGAGGTGTGGTGATTGTGTATCTAACTAACTATTATTTCGTTCAATTTAGGGCAAGATTGAATGCTGGTGCAAACTTTTACATAGTTGGCCGTGATCCGGCTGGCCTACCCCATCCAGAAATTCCATCAACAGATTTATATGAAGCGACGCATGGGTCGAGAGTTCTCAAAATGGCACCGGGTCTTCCAGGCTTAGAAATAATTCCATTCCGTGTGGCTGCTTATGATAGGACTTCTACGAAAATGGCTTTCTTTGATCCAAAGAGAAAAGCAGATTTTGATTTCATTTCGGGGACGAAAATGAGAGGTAAATACTGTCGCCAAATTCAATTTTCTTCATCATTATTAAGTTACCCTCGACTGATCATGAATTATTTATGGAAAATTTGCAGGACTCGCCAGATCCGGAGAGCTACCTCCAGACGGCTTCATGGCCCCTAAAGCTTGGACCGTACTTTCTAATTATTATAAGGGGCTTAGTAATGGACTCAGCAACAACAATCATATTAATACAGTTACTCAATAAGATACATCGATTCAAAGTGACTTTTTCCATTTAAGCACTTCAAAAATTATTCGATAATTCCAAATGTTCTGCAACGACACGCATAAGCATATATTTTAGCTAGCATTTTCTGATCATTTCTCTGGTGAGTATTTATTTCTGTGGGACCGCTATCATTGCGTTTATTGTAAAATACATTTAAGATAATCGTACAATTAATAATACAATAGAATACTTTAGTTGATACAGCTGCTGCACTTCTGTAGTTTTAATGGTTGAAAAACTTTTAATTCTTCAAAACGTAAAAGTATAGTAATTGATGGTGCAATATAAAAAAGCATAAATATTAATTAAGGAATTTAATCTGTTACATATCTTGACTCGATAGACTCATAATAAATACATACGTTAAAATTTTTAAGGTACTCCAGTAAAAACTATTGAAAGAAACTGTTTGTGCAATATTTTGTTTTCTTTGCAATTCGGTAAAATGGGTTTAATTAGTTTAGTTTAAAGGAAACGTTATATTTGAAGCATACTGATTGTTTTTAAGGAATAAATAAATCATAATATAAACAATTAATTAGCATTTTATTCTAGAATATCATTTAACTATATCTCTTGTTATATGTCAATTACAGAGCAATTTGTGCGCATTATGTACTTACATATGACTATCCACATGTTTTGGACTATTCCTTAAAAGCTATTCAGAAGAATTGATACTCTTCCTGATAACCATCGGTACATCGAATAGCAGATTTAAGTGTGCGTTGACAATTAGAAAAACGCTCGTTGTGAATTCTTCATACTTTTCCTGAGCAAATTCATGGAGTCCCTCCCAAATCTTACCATAGTCAATTTGTACTTGTCCAGCGGTAGCCTGTCCGCCCTTTCCCGACGAGTCAGCATTATTTGTGCGTCTAATTTTCTCTGCAGTCTCATTCGTATAGGTGTACATGTAGCAGCTTGGATTGGGGAAGGAGGCCACGTGGACTTTATGAAACTCTCCGGTTTTGATGCCGTGCTTTGTGGTAAATGATACCGAGCCTGTCATTGTTCTCGAATCTCCTTTTTTATTATCACCAGCTCCAGTTGACAAAGTGATATTCGGGTCACCTTCCTGCTCAATCATTATCTGTCCCGAGAGCACCGTAACTGAAATATTACCCAACTCTTTGGGCAAATAATTTTCCAGGTATAAACCAGGGAAATCCGCAACGAAAATTACATCAGAAGACTCTGTCCAGTTGGAGACCTCTTTCGCAATCCGCTGAAAATGCTCCTGGCGATAATGGGAGAATTGACGGAGGAGCGGAAGAATCCACGTCACCTCTTTAAATGGGGACCACGGGGCTGTTAAGATATTAACTCGGGGATCAAACATCCGTTGCTGGAAACGACCGTTGAGGGACTTCCACACGTCCATGTAGATCTCTATCGTTGTGATGTTGTAGCGTGCCAAATTTCTAGCTATGCAGTTTGCATATTGCTTCAAGTATAAAAACATGATATGTTTTTATTTCGTATCATATTTAGCTGAATAAACAAGCGAAAAATAATTATGCTTACCACAGCCATATCGGAGTGGGAGCTCCATCGGTCATTTGTTACCCACACGTCCGGTTCCAGATAGCGCTCCTCCTGTGTTTCGTGATTCTTTACGGTTACCTTCTGATGTAATGTTTCCCAAGAGTTGATCATCATATCCCATGAATAGCCATATAGCCCTTGGGTCCAGGTGTTATAACCTGGGGTAATTGAGTGTGAGTAGGGGAGCACCAGTTGGATGGAGATGTAGGCCAAAAGTAATCCTAAATTCATTAATTAACATGAGCTATTAGTAATATTAAGTCCAATGGGGTTAGCTCTCGGCTAGAGTTGCTACATTGCATATTTGTTTTTTAATAAACCTGTCACAATGTGTGCGTTGGTACTGTGCTGTTTGCACTTTTTGTTAGGGGTTCGTTTACTTAGTCTGATCTTTTTGGCTGGGTTGGTCTGACGAAATTTATTCCCTTTATCGGTATCATTTTTCTGGAATAGTGAGCATGGGAATTCATCCGGCTTACAAAAGAGAATTAATGATGCCAGGCAGACGTATGGAAACATACCTATCCAAAACGTTCCACATTTATATCAAATGAAAGTCAGAACCAGTGAAGGCATGAGTAGCATGGCATGAGAGAAAGTCAGTAAGGCTATAGTGCTATATATTAGGCATACCAATGTGGAAAATCTGGCTGTTCAACCCATGGAACATAATAGACAGTAAATAAGCAGGTTTCTTGGACAATTCAAAGTTGAGCATGAAGCCGGCGGATAAGTCGTAAATCAGTCCTCCAATGTGGATCATATAGTATTCGATTGTCTCTGCATCCGTAACCAATCTAATTTGTCGCATAGATATAGACAAGATACAAGTTGAGCTCATATTTTTCACCAAAATTCCCTATTTCGTTTGCTCTCATCCGAGAAAAAAGTTGGAAAGATTTATACGGAAAAGTTTTGCCTTTTCCCCAGATTCTCAGACACGTACTTGAGCGGCGAGAAGACCACGTGCCTGGATAAATTCCTCATGGAAAACCCATCCACCCAATCCGAATCCAAAAGTTTTTTCACTCCGGCATAGAAATACAATAGGAATATCTGAAATTTTAATATAAAATAGTTCCACTTCGGAACGCCCCCAGATCTCTTCTCTGGTGGGATGCTGATGGCGTCAATTGACCTGGTAATATCAGGATAATAAATTATTTAATTATGGGATTGCTAAATATTATTAGGGATTTGGGGGAAATTCCTGTCAAAAACCTACAAATGATTCCCAGCATCTGACCAAGTCAGTAGACAAGCCAACAAGCCAAACAAATACGAGTGATTGTTCCATCGGGACTTGTCCAGAAGGAAGAAGTAGACGTATGGACACAGGTACATTAAACATGAAAGACGGTATTTGAGCCCGAGCATGATCCCAATAGTCCCTTTACCAAATAAAACATAATGACTAGGTTCATCTCTACCGGTAATAAAAACCATCTCATATCATTTCATCTTGAGCACCCCTGGCAAAAAAAAAGTTTATGAGGTGGCCACTTACCTGCCCACATAATGGAGTATAGAATACATGCCTGCTGTACAGGTGGAGGCTGTATCCAATCAAACAAGGGGAAGAAACAATAGTTTGGATCACCAAACCGGATGTCTGCATCACTTAAACCTCTCTCTTGTGGGACATCCAAGAACATCAGAAACCCTACAGGGAAAAAAATTATTTCCATTTAATCTTATCCCGCATGTGCGCCTCCACAGATTTCTCTCACGAACGTCTTCCCCCTCTCTCCCTGGCACTGCAGCTCTTTTTGGAATACATAAATACATACCGTTATTTTTTTCGGAGAGTGGGACAGGCGGAAGTTTCTTTTTTATGCTTTACTACTTTTTATTCCATTTCTATTATATAACTTGAGAGCGTTCCAGGAAAACAGAATTTGAGAACAAAAGGAGTCCTCCCTGCACTCAAACTTTTTTACCTTGTGGATATACAGATGCCTATATAGCCAGGAGAAAAAAATGGGGAAAGTATAAGGTAGTCAAGTACCTATTCTCCGACAATCTCACTTTCCCCCAGTCTCATCCAAGACTTCAGATACAGAGATTCTAGAGGAAGCCAACTATCAACTTCCAAGTTAAATGATTCTTTATTCTACGATTGCGTACTGTACTAAATGTACTAATCCAGTAAGAAATAATTGACAAATTGTAAAATTACTGCAAAAAAATTGGAACCAAGCGTGTAAATAAGTAAATATAAACGAATGTAACTTTTATATCTATGATTCTATTGTATTGTTTGACTTACCAAACAGCACACGAAAGAGCGCCAAAGAGATCGGGCTGCATCTTGTATGAAGGTAATCAACTAATTGTAAATATTTAATCACAAGCAACTCACTCAGTTGACGCGGAAAACCTGGAAGGACTCTATGTTCCCACCTTCCCTTTGGAGCGGAGCAAGTCTCAGTCTCGTGCACGAGTTTCGCCATTTCCCAAAGAGAAAATAAAACAGAGCGTATCGATCCCTTCTCTTTCCCTTTCCTTCTCTCTCCAGCTCCGGCAGGAGACTATCGCGTTGTTGGCGGCAAGAGGGTTTACAGACGTGTGGAAGGGATGCGTGCGTACTCCCGTGTTTAAAAACCGCTTTCTCCACCAGCCCGAACAAAACTAGTCAAGCTTCCTCTATCTAGTCAAGTGAAATGAAATGTTTAAGTGAAAGATATTGCTTTTCTCCAAGAGAGAAAGTGCTTTCCGTAATTCCAGCTGACTAGCACAATAAAAGTTTATTGCTGGATTGGAACTAGATGGTAGCAAACTTTCAGGGGGGGGGAAGAAAGAAGACCTCCAGGCAGACTAGAGGTTTTTTTTCGATTTTGCAATATTACTTTGAAAAATGGTTTCCAAATGCATGAGCATGTCCTCACTTATATTACACTATGGGAAACTTTCACTTTTTTCCCCATCCCACGAACGAAATCTCTGACCTGCTCAGTTTTCTTAGCAATCTAAAAAGGATATATGATCATGATGATGGTGGTGTGGGGACTACAAGCCAAAGTCGGAAGACAGAGGAAAGGTGTGTTGCTTAGCCATCCATTTTACATTCCATATTCCATCATCATCATCATCATCATCATTCCAGTGTGAGGTCTGAGGAAACTCAATCTTCTCTCGTGTCCTTTCTCTCTGCCTTGTTTAAAGACCTTTTTTGTAACGAGAAAATTGTGTGGGCTTTTGCTTTGTAACATGACAAGTGAAGGGAACTCACTTACTTTCTTCCGACTTTCGTAAAAAGACAAAACTATTTCCTAGGGCTAGGGCTAGCCTTTCCCAGTGTAGTCCTTCCTAGTGTTGGCGCTTGAGTGTGCCCTGGTGTCTAGGCTGTTGGTACAACAGCGTGTTTTCTATGTGTTACATTCATATTTAATGAGAAAGGACTTTAATACGAGACCTATCTCGCTCCCTTTCATGCCTCCCTAACAAGAGATACAATCTCCCTCTACTTATTTATTAAGGAGGTTAGATGGATTTTACCTGGCTCACTCAATCCTGGGATGGGAGTGACTTTAACTGGAACTGGGAGCAGGGATATTTCAATAAAAAGGAGATTATTGTTATGGCTGTGGATATATTCCTTAGTTGGGGCTCCAAGCTTCTAGCTCACCCTAGGTTGTAACCTAAATCTAAATGAATTTCTCTCTGGAAAGTAGCTCCAAGTCGGGCCACGTGTGCTAGTCGCGCCCTGCCTTTTCTGACTAATGAATTAGCGGGTGGTAAGAGCATTAACAGAAATTAAATTGAAGCAAAGGATGTCCATCTTCATTATGGCGGTTTTACTCCTCCTGGCTTCCGTAATTTTATTCCTGGCTCTGGGCGAGAGAGATGGGAAAACACAGATAGGTAAAGGGAATGCTGAGCCAACCTAGTCTACTAGTCTAAATATGGGTATAACTTACCTACAAGGTATAAGAAATTGAAAAGTTTGGCAAACTAAATTCACTCAAGGCACAATAACAAATCTTCTCACCATTCATTCGACAGGACATCCAGTCACCTTTTACGTCTCCTGCATATGTCGTCCCGGATTTACTAAGGATGTCCTTGTTCCGCTAAATTATACCTGACTATCCTTCCATGCGTCAAAGATAAATAAGCAAAAAAATCCAAATAAAAGAGGAAAAAATGTAAGTTTGGAAAAGCAGGCAAAAAACGGACAATGAATGGATCGGCTCAGAAGCCAAATATTTTTCCCATAAGTTTATTTATTACTTTTATTTCATTTCAATCCATCTTACGCAAGATATAAGTTTACAGAGTAATGTTTTTCTTACTTCTTATCTCATACACAGGTAACTCATTTAGCGCTAGCAATACAATTAAGTTGCGCTCACGTTACGTAATAATAAGTCAAAGCCGCATTATATTTGAGTCCAACCTCAAATTGTATAAATGAATCTGATACAGTTTCCCCCTAAACAAGATAGTTGTATAATTATATTAATCATTAAGTATGTATGTTGCTGGTAACTTACTTTACTATTGACAGTGCTCCAGATAGAGTCGTCTTCTACCCCTTTCTCCCCTCAATAATACTTTAATCCTAAAAGTCTAAATTATGCTTAAGTGTATCATTAAATGTTAGTGTGTATGTATTACGCGTTATGATAGTTGTTTTAGAACCATAAAGAACGAATACTTTCAGTATGGTGCAATAATTAAAATCAGAACAATTTTGGATCATGCCGCTCAGCATGCATTCACCATAGCATGATAATCCAGTCCATCGTTTTGTAAAATGAATGAATGTGATGATCATCCAGCAAAATAATAAAAATTTTCACGAAAAAAACTTTCTCCGGAAACAGCCTTCCCTTCCTGTCCGCCCATGTGTAATCCTTGTTACTCAGACATGACACTGAGCATGAGACGTCTGAAGCTGTGGCTTTGTGCAATACGGTCGTTTGGCATTCCAACAGAATTCAGCTGGAAAGGAAGGAAAAAAAGTGGGGGAAAGTTGATAAAGTGGATTCGATCAAATAAACTTCAACCCAAACAATACGATTTTACGAATGAACAACCAAATTTTGTTTACATGGGCTGTTGGAGCAGTCGGATGTGCAAACTTTTGAGTGCTGGTTGCTTGCGGGATTTTCTGAGTCTGGGTATTCGGAGCAGGCTGCAATGTCCCTAATCCTTCCATCTCAATGATTGCTCTGAATGTCGGGGACTTTTGTGGATTAAATTCAGGAAGTGAGTCAGGTGTCATGTGAATTGGTCCCGCGGAGTGTGCAAGGGCTGCTGCTGAAGCCGGAGGAGGAATATTTTGCGCCTGTGGCAAATGCCTGTGAGCAGGTGCTTGCCTTTGCTGTTGCTGTTGTTGTTGTTGTGGCTTTGGCTTAGCTTGCTTTGACCCACTTAAATAAAATGCAAACAAGAAAGTCATCATAATTAAACTTCTCCATACTATACCAACAACGTTTTAATTGCTTTCTCCAAAAAACATTTTTTCCAATTAGCATACACGTTGTAGCCCGTTTGAACGTAAACAGCTTCAGCCATATTCTGCTGGGAATACAATGGTCGAGGGCTGTTGTATGGGCTATGAACTACTGCTTGGTTCTGACTCAAGTTCCCAATAATGCTCTGCAAAGAAACAGCCCAAAACCACATATACAAACTTTTCCAGCATTACATAAAGTGCTAAGGAAGTTTAGTTGGATAAAGTAGTACCATTTGGTCAAGTGGTCGGAAAATGGTTGGCTTTTTCCCACTCAATTTATTATCTACCATATCCGGTTTTGGCTTGGGCCCAGGATAGATCAATTGTGTAGTCCTGTAGGGCTGCAAACATCATAAATAATAACTCCCTGTTTATCCTTGAATACTTTTTTTAATTTCTCACATTTGTTTTCATACATCATCCAAAAGATCATCATCATCAGCATCATAACCCTCATAACCAGCAACTCAAGGACAATTAGACAGCGACAGCTTGTACTTGTTCATAAATATATGTATCATAGAATTGGGATTGGGTTGATCTCCACTAACCTGACTTTGAATGACCTCCCTCTCCTTTTCCTTCTCCACAGCCAACTTTTGAAATGAATCGACTTTATCGTCAACGGGGAATCGTGTCACTGGTAGAAATTCAATAGGAGCGTTTAGAGCGGCGTTTAATAGCGGACTTCTCGGTGAAATAGCAGAAGCCATTTCGTCGAGCTGATTGAGGACGCGGGTTAGACGATACGAGCCAATTGCTGAGGGGAGTAGTGATAGTAGCAAAGAAAATGGCAGTGCAGTGCAAACACAATTATGGGAGAAGATAAGGCAGGCGGGCGTTGGTGGTGGTGGTGTGGTGGACACAAGTGGATTTTATTTACAACATCATCAAGCAAAGTAAACAGCGATTATTTTTACACAGTTGAATGATAGGACGCGATGCACAAATGATTTTTAGAAGCGGATCCGGATTGAGTTGTTGCAATTTCACAGCCAGAGCCAAACCCCCCCGACAAATAGTTTTTGATCACAAGTGTGTGAAGGAAGAACGAAACCACAGTGAAGGAGGGAGACAAAAAATTCACAGAAATAAACAAACATGAAAATTATTAATATTATTTACACAGCTCAATTTACATTCCTAGATACATTTATAATTTCACATTTTTCTCATAAAGATGTACTTAAAATATGTTCCTTTGGTTGGGATTCGATTCCCAATGCATTTCACTTGAAAAAATATGTATGAAAAACCAGGCGGATTTATTGGGGGAAACCTACCAAGTGGAGCTTCCTTTGATGTAGCTCAGTTGATGCAACAAATCTGTACGTTATTCTTATTAATGATGACAGTCGTTTACAGTTATAGGTCAGTCGGTCACTGAATAAATGTTGACTTGCAATTTTCCACTCTTCTTGCTTCTCGACTTAATTTAAAATTGGTTCACACACGTACGCACCCGGATAATAAGAATGGATGGGAGGTTTTTTTTCCCTCAAAATCTGAAAATATGAGTTTTCCTACGAGACTTGTGAAAGTAATTGGCTCTAGTGAGAAATTTTCCCTAAAGCTACTCTCAAAGGGGCAACGTGATGGAAAGCTTTGTTGCACACAACTGAATTAGCCAGGGAAGCACTAACTGCAAAGGCTTTGCTCAAGATTGGAGGAGAAAATAGGAAAAATCTCAACTGAATCGTCCTAACCAGGGATATGCAATGACTAGAGTCTAATCCGAGTTTTTCAGAGGCGAATTCGCCATACCTACTTTTATTGCATTGAATATTTTTTTTTCTTTGCTTTGCTCTACATAGGGAGCTAAAACAGTTGGAATTCGCGTAATGAAGAAAATCAGAAGAAAACAGAAGACGTAGAAGAGTTTATCTTTGCAAAACAAAAAATTTGTAATGTAAAACTTTACCTTGTACCGATTCTTTTTTTTTCTTTAGAAATAAAACGGGACTTATGGCGCAAGATGTAAGCCGTAGCCCAATCAGTCGTTGTGTATTGGATTGAAAAGAATTTTAAAACAATTCAGTCAGTCAGTCATTTTTTCTGGTACAGATGCATTTCTGCAACCTCAGCCAATAAACAAAACAAATAGTAAAATACAGGATGATAGTCTCTGGCTCTGCAGTTGTTAGGATTGTGTGAGGAAAGATCAAGATGTATGTAACCAGAACAAAGATGAGCCATATGCAACTCCTCTCGACCGCATCATCATCAGCTTGATCCACAATCACAATTATTTAAATGGCATTATCTCCACATATGATGAGAACGTACAAAAGGCACACATGCTTTTGGCAATGGCATTGGGATTCTTTTCGGATGGGAATTGGATTTTTTCTACAGATTTCCCCAGAATTAGAATACATGAAGCACAATGCCATGTTGCCGAATTAAGGGGAACTGTGATGAGAAGTCAGCAATGGATGGAAGAAAATTGAAATTAGTGAAGGAGGGCATCATCATCATCAGCATCAATGCAGCTGCAAATTTTTTGATGAAATCACCCTTAAATTGAAAGAATGAAGGTGAAGAATAGATGGAGATGTGATTGTTTTAAAATCTGACATGTGCGCATATCACATGTCTTTTATGCTAAGTATTTTTGGAGTGCAACGAGTCAACTATTGTCTATTGGATGCAGAACCCCTTTCAAGTTTGATTTTAACATACTAATTCATGGATTCCCACGGTCCTAATTGTCAAATTTGTCTGAATTGGTAGGGGATTGTATTGAAAATGGAGTTTACGAATGGAATCAGTCCATCCAACAGTTTGGGGGAAATGTTGCCATCTGTCATATCTAGCTTATCACAGGCTTTGATCAAGTTTAGAAGGTGAGTTTGAGACCGCAGTCCTGTCTTAATCATTCAAATGAATCAGAGACGTTGTTTTTCGTTGTAATTCCTTCAAAAATATGTGTTCTTTACGGAAAACCTGAATTGAAATAGTTATTTTTGAGAATTTCGACCATTCAGATTCTTTCATAAGAATTTAATAATCCCATTTTCAAAAATTGAGTTGGCCGACTGCTATGCCAAAAGTTTCATCATTATTTTTCCTCCGAAAAGACAAGACTCACTTAAAAAATTTCGCTTAAAGGGCAAGTGAAACTTTTTTTGAGAGTGATGCGATGACGAAATCCTTTTTCACCAGTATGACAAGATCACGTCGCGTCAGTTCCGAAAATTTAAAGAAAACATTAATTCTAGTAGGGATATATTTCTGCCTACTTCATTTTTCAGCTACATTCTGCCAACGCATCATCTCCGTCCTTTAGCCTCAGGTTCAAACGTACAATATTCTCTTCAACTTTTTTTCTTTTGAAAAAAAAAAAAATTCTTTCCACAGATTTCATATCCTTCAATTTTCTCTGGCAAAAAAATTATGAGATATGAAATGAACTACAAAACTGCGAGAAGAGGTGGTGGAAATGGTAGTGACTCTGCACATTATTTTTAGAAAGTCCTTCAAGCAATTCATTCACTTTTCATTAGTTCTTCTGAGAAAAGGAGAGAAACAACCCGAGAGCCCGTCAACTCAATTGCCTAGTCATTATTCGCTCAAGTCATCTCCTTTCCGATAACCTTGTTGGAAAATGTGAAAAAGCAAATGATTCTGAGAGAGTGAAAAGGAAGGACGAGAGAGGACGATGACGAGTGCCACCCACTTACCATGTCGTAGACTTTGGAGTGACTTTTTTAATGTAATAATTCAAGTAAAAAGTTTCCTTCAAAACAAGCACATCTCTCATCCCTATCATTGTCATCCCCGTTTTGAAGGGAGAAAACGAGCAGGATAAGTGAATTACACAAAGATTATGAGAGCTTCCGCCCCAAGCCATTTTCTCGGTTTTGTCACGTTCAGCCTTGTATGCTTGCATGGATCTCGAGTCTAAATTCCCATCCCTGTTTTTTAACCGTTTAATTTCATTAACAAGATGGATGTGATGTAGATTGGAAGCTGAACGTCATAGTCATATAGTCATGTCAAAAAGCGTGTTAAATTCATAGACACAAATACGTGTAGTTAGAAACACGTTCTTCTGATATGAGCTTATATAATACAATTGGATTACAACAAAAATATCTCAGAAAACTTGTTTTTTAACTTACTGTTTCTTGAGGAGTCCAGCTTTTAACTTTTGTTCCGAGACAGAAGAGGATAATTTCAACCCACTCAGAAAAAATTCTTTCCAAAGAATTTCTTTTACCTTTTAGGCGAGAGACGAGACAACAACTAAAAAAATGTGGATCGTTCACGTTGATTACGAAAAAGTGTCGTAATTCCCCTCCTAAATAACGTTCGCTTTCACTGATTAAAACAAGGAATTTTTTTCCTTGGAAAATTAAGAAATAAAGAGAATTTTGACTTATTCGTTCTATCCTTATTCGAGGTTAACCACTGCACTGATCTGAAGAGGACTCCCAACAGGGCTACTAAGAAGCTTTGGAGTGCAACAGGCGAAAAAAAAATTCCCGTGAGTAGATGACTGAGTGGACTGACTAGGGCTGGTGGAAAAAGTGCCGTAATAAAGAACTGGGCAGAGTCTGCCAATGATGGGGATGACGACGATGATGATGTCGATAATCGAGCCAAGTGTGAGAGAGGAAACGACTTGCAAAAATATTTTTGCAAAGAAGCGAAATATCTGGAATATATTATGCGAAAATATCCAAAGTACGAACAGGATTCAAGGAAAGGAAAAAAAAATTTTCATACGCGTGAGATCTGCCATATTATCTCCCATCTCGGAGCCATTTATCCCTTTACATATTTGCACAGGGTGATATTTTCGGTGAGCTGTGATCAGGAGGAACATCGTCATCGTTTTCTAAATTATTTAGCATGTGCTAAGCACGCTCATCTCCTTCCCTTTCAAAAAATTATTCACTTTTCCCTTCCCAACATGCATACTTTATGTGTGAAGCTCTCCGCACTTGTGTTGTTTTAATGCCTCTTGAACAGCACCAGCGAAAAAAAAATCTTACCCAACCTGATCATCGTCTTCATCTTCCCTTCCTAAAATTCTGCTGATGTATTACTCTCACATTAGCATTAGAAAGTAGGAGAAATATGGAGGCATATAGGATGGAGGCAAGTTTATCGTGAGAGCCAGTGAATGAACGTTGGGCCATAGTTTTTAGAAAATTGGAAGCTGAAAAGGTACATAAGGCTAAAGACAAGACTATAATAAATGCTAGACATGTAGCCGTGTTATATCCGGTGGAAGAAGGAAAGGAAAATAAACTATACCACACGGGCGCACTTGTCTCTTTTGGAAAATGTGTGTTTGCCAAGTGGACCAAACCTCCTAAAAATAAAATTTCTTCTGTCATTTGCTCTCTCCTACTATGAAAGGATGATGCTATAATCTCACGTAGCTAATATATAGCGCTGAAGTTCAATATGACATAATGGGAAAAGGATACAGTTCTCCTCTGCCACTAAAACTTTACACTTTGTGAAGTGGAAACAAAATCGCTATCATCAGTTTAATCATTCCGTGTTCGCAATCGATCGTCAATTTGGAGAGGATGCTGAATTTACCAAAATAGATAAGATCAGATTTCACTGTGCCGTGGAATGGAAAGCAGTTTATTTCAATAGACTCCATTTAGTTATAGATTCTCAGTGTTTTATCGATCGAGCCAAACAATTCCTTATACATAATCTACACTGATTAAAGATGAAAGAGAAAGTTTGAGCATGAGCTTTCATGGAGCACTTGAAGGTAGGGAAGATGCATCAATGTCTTTGGTTCATTTGGTTTCCCATATTACCCCGAATCTCATATAGCCTGATGTGCTCTACTGAATATTTCTCCGTCTGCGTTTGATTTGCTTTCATCTCCCTTCCAACATTGTTCCAACTTATATTTATTTACGTTTAATGAAAGTTTTTTTCTCCTTTTGAAAATTGGGTTACCAACTTTTCCCCATCTATTTGTTGTGATTTGTGAAGGGGCAAGAGATTTTTCTATTGCTTGCACATGTATGGATATTATCAGTATTTTAGTTGGTTGTTGCCTTCCATATCCTCGCGATCAGAATAATATCACGTAGCATCGCCATTTATATTCGCCAAAACTTTTATATTATAGGGTAATATGCAAAAATTCAGAATGCTCTCGCTGTCTGTTAGCCACAAGCCAGTCATCACCTCACAGACACATTTCCCTTCAGTCTGGTTTATTTCGAAAGAAGCAAAACTAGTGCAACTTATCTATATGCCATAATCATATTTTAAAAACTTGGTTTCAAGTAAAAAAAAATCCCATGAAAAGAAATATCTGCATAGTAGAGCCGAGTTATTTTTAATGTATTTTGTGAAACTTCGGTGTTAATCCTCCTCCATTACCCATTTCAGTGGTAATTGAACGCAAACGCATTGTTTATATATATAGCGTTTTTTCTAGAGACCTTGAAAATTGGAATGTAGAGATAAATGAAATTTTCATGTTTTCATTTCTATTTTTTTAAGGTTTTTTGCCGTATTTCTACAAATGGCGTACACAAGCGTTATTTGCCTTCATTTCATTTCCTTCCCATGATCTCGACGATTTTTGCGCTGCAAATGTCAAAAGTACGGTGTATTTCAACCCAATTTTCTATTCAAGTCACAAGATCTCCCCGTCAACTGCATCGCATGTTTCATTTTTCTCGAAAAGGATCATGGATCTGAACATATTTTTACTCGGGAAAAACATATTAAAGTTATAATTATGATAGTTCTCACTGCGCAGTAATGCAGCGCAACGGGATTCGGTAGAAAAAAATCCTAATAAAAATCATCTTAGTTCGCACATATTATTTTTATCGCAACCAATCCCTTTACTTTTCAGCTTTGGTGTAGTGCACTTTTTCTAGAAGAATCACTTTTCTCCTTTATACCACCGCCCACGATACTGCAGGAGGGGAAAACAAACAGAAGCCCCAGAATGCCAATATTTGTTGCAGAAAGTGTAAATAGTAAATAGAAGGAATTTATATAGATATAATTATATCTGATCGCTAATAGTGTTCACGAATTGGTATGTATGTATTCGTTCATGACATGTAAGCGAAACTAGGTTGACTTGGGGCATTGATTATGGACTATGTGGCCTGCATAAAAGTATCGTCATCACCAACAACGCCATACGTCTGTATGATCCAATGCCCTGTTATTGTAATGGATAAAGATGGAGGAATCTTTGCAAAGATTTTCAATTACGGATTCTTTCCAAAAAGAAATGTTGTTTTATCGATCATTTTGATATTCTTGGTGAGTACACTGAGCTCTGAGAACTAATTCATTAGTTGGAATTAAGTATCACCGTTGTTAACTCTTGACTATACTACAGATATGACCACCTATACATACCTAGGTATACAATATCGACATTCAAAACATGATTTTCGGGCTTTGTGCAAACATGGGAAATACAAGTGTGACCAAAGGTTTCCATCTGTTCTTTCTACATGCTTAATTATAATTACAAATGCATTATATAATGGTTACGAAACTAATAGGATTTGTTCTCGACTAAATGAAAAAATGAGACTAGGCCGTCTCATGAGTGATGTCTCCTGTAGAGTCATCACTCATACGTTCGATAGGAGTCTTCGTTAATGTGACCATTACCAGGAAGGTTATTAGGTGCATAGCATTAAGCGGGTTTCCGGATAGAGAAATAGATGAGAACTGCAAAATCCGTTAAAATTTAATTTCATGCATTAAAAAGTCAACAAGAGAAGAGCAGAAAAGCGTCGTGTGACATGTAAGATCTCATCTTATTATAAAATAAGCATGTAGACTCAATTCAGTCAGTAATTACTGACATGGAGTAAAAGTGTGAATATTATGTCGACTTTATAGAAAAAATGAATTCCAGGGGACGGACACTCCTCTCTGACTTTTCTGCCTTCCTTCTCAGTATTTACTTCCTTCCTTCCTACATATAGAATGAGCTGTAATACGATATTACGATGAATAAGATGTAAAATGGATACCTGCATAATACATTCCTAGCTCAATCTTCATGGTGTTGTGCTTAGCAGAAACTTGTGAAGTGAGAATTGACAAGATATTGGCGGTGTTGATGAGAGATAAACCGTACTTTGCTATTTTTAATAGATTTACAAAAAGCCATGTGTATGGCCGGAAGTGAATAGATGCTTGCAAGAATGGCTCAAACCGCTCTAAATATTTTGTCAGTCTTTATAACAAGCTGTTTCGAGTAATGAATTTAGATTAATTAGAAAACGGATAAAATATAATAAATGAAACCTGAACTGTTTTTGCACACGGTATTAAAAGATGAGAAGGAATGATTGCCGTAATCACAGCCAGTTAGCAGATTCCACTGATG
Source organism: Lepidocyrtus paradoxus (assembly GCA_034696885.1). Classification (NCBI taxonomy): domain Eukaryota; kingdom Metazoa; phylum Arthropoda; class Collembola; order Entomobryomorpha; family Entomobryidae; genus Lepidocyrtus; species Lepidocyrtus paradoxus. Next base: position 13,376 of record JAQGAH010000332.1, on the reverse strand, counting down.
CAGAAATATTCCAGTTGTTAGCCAGCCTTTCCGCATTCTACAGTTGCATTTGAAACATTACCAACATATGCTTTTCCCATTCAATCTCACTAATGAAGAAACGGTTTCGTGGTTTTTGTAGTTGCGGTTTGTCTTCAGAAGCAAAAAGAAAGAAATCGTTAGACATCCTAAACTTATATTGTAATCCCATATATATCCTTAGTAGAAATGAGTTTGGCTTCAAAAGCTACTCCATCGAATTACCTTAAACTTCTTTATGAAGTGTAATTCAATTCGTATCCACTTACAAAAGGCGAGAACATTCTTGTGACTTGTGGGTTTTAGAACGGAGAGTTTCGTTTGGATGCGTTCACAGGAGGAGCACTCTGGTGCTTTGCATTGATAGCAGGTTAGTTTTTTGGTTGGTTCTGTAGCGGAAAGAAAGTAGTCGGGTTTCATTTCAGATGACTCTACTTGCGACAGCGTCACCGTTCAAGTTGAGTGAGGCAAGAATGCCAAGCTGATGAGTAGCTATGAGGAAACGCTAGAAGCTCTATATTGATTGAGTGGGTTAGTTCTTTGTAAAGTTTTACAAACATTGCATCATTAAGTTTATTCTACAATTTGTACTAACTATTCAGAGTATTCAGTGCTTCCACATTTGTTACTAAAACAAGCAGAAAGTTGTTGACTTGCCATTGATCTCAATCCATGCAAGAAAAACAACGTAACTAAAACAGTTTGATGGTAATGAACCATGAAAAGTTAATAATGATTAATATTTCTACCACTTCCAGCATAATCATTCGGGGAGGCCTTAATCACACCTCGGCACAGCGTAATATGATTTTAATCAGAAATTAATATTGGTATTAATTCAGCAACCACCAACCAGAAATGTTTAATGTGTAGATATTGTATTTGTACAAAATTGAATGTGAGATTTAGTAATATTTCATGTATAATTAGAGCAGGCTCATCTTCATCTCTTCTACAAAGGGGATGCCATACGGACACCCTAATTCCATGCATGAATTCTTCATCATTAAAAATCATCTTTATCATCACTCATTTCTCCGCTGACTTTGGAGTGCGCAGTGGGGAAATGGAGGATTTATCCATTAGTCATCTTCCAAAATCTTCTCGGAATGATTCACTCGTCTGAACAATGGGAGCGCTTCACCTATTTAAATAATATGAGTTTGGGTAGAATATCAGCTACTTGTTCAATCGTCATCATTCCACTCTGAAATCACTCAACCGCCTCAATGTCTCCCTCTCTCTTTATATCTCTCTCCCTCCCACTTTTATCTTTTTTTATGAATCAGATGATATACAACACAATGACGGAGAAGGACACCAACAAAATGTGAAGGGGAAGCAGGAAAGCAAACAGTTCAACAACTGTCACGTCACATATATACTTCTTTCTCTTTCCTAGTGGTAAATAATAATAATGATATGATGATGATTATGAGACGGGGATGAGTTTCCTTTCATGCATTTTCGATAAAATCCCGAGAACCAACACAACCTCCAAACTTCTACCTCAATACAATGAACAAGTGGAACAGAAGAGGGTCGTCGGTTAATACTTTCTCTTTTTCTTCCCTTTTCCCCTCTCATCTCTCATTTATCCATCTAAGCCAAACTAAAGTCCCTGCTTGGCTCTTTTTTCCTTAATATGAAAATATACTGGAAAAAGGCTTCATCCCATTCACACAGCTACAATCAGAATATCGAGTCGAGTCTAAGCTTGATCATGACGATAATCCTCAATACATTCAACAAAGCATACATGGTCCCCATCACGTTCTCACCGTCATATCAGGACAGATTTCCCTCTACCAAATGGGGAAAAGAAATTATGAGAACTGAAAATTGCATGCACAAATTTGGTGACGGTGGTGGAGCAACAGAGTGAGTGGGAAAAAGGACAATAAATACCCAGTTTGACAATTGCAAGGGGGAAATCTCATATTTACTTGAGTATACCTATACAATTCGTAAATAACAGGGAAAAAACATCAATCTGTTTCACTCCCTTTTCCTCTAATATCCCTTATAAGATCAACCTCCTCAAATGTATAGAGTTCCAGTTTGTCCAGGACTTTGTTAGTCCTTGTCTTATCATCATATACTTACAGCAAGTTTTCTCCTTTATTTCCTTTCATCCTCATCATCATCATCAAACTCTTCTATTTGGAAACCCCGGATTATTTTATATAAATGAATGAAATTGTTGCTGCCTTTTCCTTTCCCACTTTTATATTTTCGCTAGCTTAGTTGGTAGGTTGGTGGCTTTGCTTGGTTGGGTCGGTCGGTATGTCACGCCACGTGCCTTCCTTCCCCTCTTCTCTGCTCATTTTTTTTTGTTCAATTCTTCACTCACTCCACTAAAACGTATTACACAATGCGATAGCATACGTAAAGTATAAAAAATCACTATTATAATCATCCCAACTCCTGTCCCCGTCAAATGTACTTACTTAGGAAAGGGAGGAAAACGTTGACAAAATGAAACTTATTGAAAGCCAAGTTACGATCCGACGTTGACAAAGCTTTGTACACAGGAAAAATGCGAAAGGGAAATTTGTATTTTGTTTCCACTTTTACTCTGCTTCTGGCGGTAGGATTTTTTTTTCGAGCTTGTTATTGTTATAGTGGCAGTACCGTAGTGAGCTATTTTAAAGGAAATCAATAGACTGTATTTTTCCAAAGTAATGAATGACGCTTTTAAAACAACGCTACGCCTTGGAGAAATGATAGGATAAATACGCCATCTTTGGATGGAGTGGCATGGGTCAACTCATCTCGAGTTGGGATCAAATACCAGTTCAGATAATAATTATGTCTATTCAAGGATTCACCTGAACTGAAAGTAAATTGGCAGTATTGCTCGTCCAATGTGACCAACCTGCAATTTATATCAATTCAGCCTACGCAACCTGTAATTTTATCCTAAGAAAGCTACTTTGATGATGATACTAATCCTCCTCGAAACTCATAAACAACTCGGCTTATTTTTTCTCGAATGAGATTTTAGCAGTGAAAGCCCACCAGACTTACTTGCAAGGATGCCTTTAGATGAAAGTAAGGAAAATCAAACCGACATTTTTTCCACGAAAGAGTAGTTGCGTAGTCATAGTTTGGGGGAGATAGCTCGGTATGAAAGGATGTCATTGAATTTCACCTTACTCCATCCCACAACTTTAGGACTCAACAAGCGTGGTGGGTGATTCCTAGAAGGAATCAAGGAACCTATATGCTGGAGTCAGCATACGGCTGGAGTGTTTCTTATCCCCTACAATAGATCTAGTCATGTTTTCACTCTCCCTCGCATACACTTTCCATCCTCAGATCCTGGAAAGTTCTGCATGAAAATGGTGTATTGGGTTGCCAGCAGTGTGGCGTCTCAGTGGGGAAAACCGGAGAAACTGAAAGCAGCAAAAACTAGTGTATCACAACACTCAAGCCATACTTTCAGTGTTTCCCGACCGACATCAATATAATATTATCACGCACAATCGACGCACCCTTCCGCTTTACAATACCTATTTATTTGTATAAGTAGAGCTTTTTTTATTATGTGGTGAGCATCCCCCTTTTCCCATTGTCAAGTAGGTGTATTGCGTATATGTATGTATAATCTATATACATTACATAATAGGAGCGTAGCAATCCGATGCCATTTTCGGTGAATAAGTGAGTGAGGAGGGGAAAATAGAATCCAATAATTCAGTCCTTCTTCCTTTTTGTGACCAGAACGATGACGGCGGTGGTGCATGGTGATAGCTTGGCTGGAGTTACGGGAGCATTAAATAAATATAAAATGAAGGAAGAAAGGATATGGAAACAACCGGTGAATGAATGAAGGATATAGAGTTATATAAGAGTAGTGTAATGGCTGCGAAAAGCGGAGGAAGATGATACTCGACCCAAGCAATATCATTTCATTGATGGTTGAAACATGTGGGAATCAGAAGGAGGGCTCGTTTTATGAGAGCGAAAGGGAGATAATCATTGTGATTTTGGGAGAGGCCAACTCAGAGGAGAAAATGTAATAATAGAATTTTGAATCATTGGAGGGAGGCATTACGTGTAAATAGAATTATATACGCATATTTTCCTAGTTAATTAGTATGCACAATAAATGTTTACAGTCCAAATACTGTAATAACAAGTAGCGAGTTGACTTGCTGGAATCAGCTTACAACGGCATTCCTAACAGGACAATTAATGTTACATAGTTTGAATTTTTAAAAAATATCTTTTAACTTAATCATGCAATAAAGAATAAAATAAGTACTTTAAGTTTTCATTAAAATATTATGAGTTATCTATAATTGTCCTGTAATACCTTACATAAATTATGTTAACGCCATTAATAAAAAACTTTATTGGCTTTGAGCAATTAATCTGTGTAGGTGTTTTTGAAGTCTGCCGCTTTGGTATTTGTAGTTGAAAAAGTGAAGTTTGGAAGGGCATGTGTTTACATTAATACATGACAAAATAAAATCATGTACTTTTCTTTAAATTAGATAAGTGAGTTTTAGACCAGTATGAAAAAATCTCGTTTTTTTTCAATAAATACATAAAATTAAATACCGACTGATGCCTTCTTCACCTTCTCAATACTCATGTTTCCTAATTCAATTTTTATATTTTCTTAAATTCAAGAGGGTGACGTTATTATTATAACGTTCTTGGTACTCACAGGCCAGAATGGTCAAGATAAAATTAAGGGTTTCGAAAAAACAGGATGGAATTAACACATTCGCTCACTTGGGAATATAGTGACGCATACAACTGCAGCAAAAAGCGAAACTCTCACATACAGCGGTACAAACATTGGATTAAAGCCATATATAAAACTTAAAAGCTTATGTGAACTGTCGTAGAAAAAGAAGGCAACGTTTCTTTTTAAAGAAAGGTTCAAAAGAAAGGTAGAAATGGTTAGGGAGTTGGAAAATAAAGAGGGTGAGACCCCGCAATGCCCCCTATCAGTGTAACTTATTGGCTTCCCTCTTTAGCTCAAAATGCACAGGATTATGTAAATGTGGTGAGGTTGACCAAAGAGAGTAAAAGAATGACGACATGTGGCAATGAGGGGAAAGTCAAGAGGGAGGAAAAGAAAAATACACTACTTTTGATGCATTTTACTATAAATCGTCAGACCCAAAGAAAACGACACGCCTACCTATGCTCATGCATCCATCTAAATAAATATATCAGATCCCCCGTTACAACTTATTACTTGAGAGTATTTACTTGAGTAAGAGAATAAAACCATTCTCTAGCCAAGCAGTCAACCGAAGTCAAGTCACCATCAGCCTCACGCCGCCTTCAAGACAGCGAGGAGGGAAGACGGAGAAACACAAAATATGTGAAAAGGACGACGACTTTTCCCTTCCCAAGAAAATGGGAAAGATCTATTTCCATGCTGAACTGAAACGATTCCATACCAAACCAAGTAAGGAAATTGTAGGAAACCGTAAATAAGTATAAAGCTTATGAACAACATATAAACTTCAAGTTTCAACTGAGCAGGCAGTATATAAAATAGAGACAAGAAGGAGTCAACCGTGTGCTTTTTTGCTGTCGGATATATTCATACACTTTTATAGTTCCACTTTGTTTATTAGATACATGGGAAGGGAAGCAGGAAGTAAAAGCAGGTCCAGCTGCGCCTGTTACAAACACTAGAGGTGTTGCCGTGTATCTATGTCTGTACGCAAAGTAATCTAATATGCTCGGCTGTGAACAAGGCTTATATATACTCTAAGGAAAACCACACACATAGTCAGTCCTAGCTCTGCGAATAAATGCCGCTGCTTTCACTTCATATCCTTTACCAATATGTACATTGCAGTAGCTTCACAAGTCTGCTTTGTTGGTAAGAAGACGAACGTTACGAACGTGAATTAAGTATGTACGTGTATGCACCAAACTCGATTGAAAATATATGGCGGCGGGAATAAATAGTTAACAGAGAAAGTAGCCCACCCACTACAAATAGGTGCGCTAGATCATCATCATCATCATACTACTTTGAAAAACGTGAAACTCTTCAAAACTTACAAAAACTACAATAGCGTAAAATGTATTTACTCATTATTGCCACAATGAAGTTAAACTAGAATTTATAACTAAGCAAAGCACAGCAGACTATATATTGTAGGAGGTGAAATTCGTGAAAGCAGATAATTTATGACCCTGTTGCCCAAACTCCATAAGTAAGGCAGTCCTCTTTATTATATAGATATGTCTGGCCATTATTACATTATAGTTATATACTACTTTCACCGGATTAAAAAAGCGCACTTCTTTTTTTTCGAGTAGGTGTATTACAATTACATGAACTTAACTGGAAAATCTACGCTTCCAGTTTTCTCCACACATACATTCCTACAAACAAAGATCCAGCTAGATACATACATGTACCCACCTTGGAGTTTGGTGAATTCAGGAGCACAAAGGATCCATATGGAGTGAAGTGATACGGCTCTGGGATAAGTATGCTACCTAAGCTCATGGAAACCTGGAACAAACGTTCCTCCTGAACCTTCTGCTGAGGGGAAAGGATAAGCGAGAAAAAGGAGGAGAAAGCGCGTGAGCGTCAAGGAAAAACGAAAGAGGCAATAATAGCACTCAAAACTATCCTAGTTTGTCCACGTAACATACTTTCCATCCACTTGTATTTGTGTATCAGGTTTATTCCTTGCTGATATACCCGCTTTCTCCCACTCGGCTCATGTACGTTCGTATTTTTTTTTCTTTGCTTAGCTTACTTAAATGAATACATAAGTGTAGCATTATGTTCTACTCTACATCCGTCCCTAATACGTTTTCCCCTTGTATACACAGATTGGATTCATTTGAATCATTTGTTTCGATTACATGGGTGCTATGCTCCTCATTATTATTATATTGGGAGCCAAGTGATATGCTCTCTACATGACAGTAGTCAAAACAGAGCGGTACGGAACGGAAAAAAGCCATAAACTATAGCAGAGTGAGATATACATATATTTAAGTTATTTACATACACGCAGAGATTCTCATTCTCACTTACAATCTGATGCTCACCTTCCACACGGTTTATAGCTGACTATGGAGTGGGCTTCTATTCGTGGATAAATTCATTTACGCCAAGTTTATGAAAGGGGAAAGTAGGGAAAGTGTGCTGGTGACTACCTTCCCTTCCTGTAAACAAAGTGGTGAGCGGTGGAGAACACGGAATTTTCTATTCATCTCTTCAATCTTTCACTATACTTGCTATAGCTATGCTTGCCTGACTGCCTCCGCTACCCGTAAAATCCAATTTTGCTACGGCAATGCAATACCCCCGTCTTGTTATTATCACCACACACTCAAGGCAGCGCTTTGACGTTCTAGCTCTTGTTTGGCGTGGGCTCATTCAACAGCATAATATGTAAAATGGTCATTTCATTGTGTTTTTGGAGGGAGAGAGAAAGTGGCTGCGTATAATTTAGTCAGTGAGAGTTAGCTTTTAGCATATTTTAAGTATATTTTGCCATTGCATCGTCCGAGGGCGTTATGCTTCGCTATTATCATAATTTGTCTATGCTTATACAAGGAAATGCCCATAAATTGGGTATGACACATGAATATATTTAACTGTGTTTGATAGGCGGTTACAAAAGGGTAATCATTCCATGTAGTGGGAAGGAATTTGGGTAAAGGTGAAAGAGAGGTCAGCCCAATTCTTCATTGATGTATCAAACCTCAATACATCGTGCATGATATGGATGGGCAGGAACTCAATTTGGTGGATTGTACTAGGAACATAAGTTTTTCTGCTGTTTCCCTCCATAATCGCCATTTTCATAATTATAACAAAGAAGTTGAAATGGACGTCTATATATGTGATCGATAATAGGTTGGAGCATGCAGTCAGCATGTGATGGACATTATGAATTATAAATTGTTTTGTTTTCCACCACCGCCAACTATACCGATTCTCTCATGGCTTTGGCTTCACATGCTACCGGAGATAATGACCGTGTTGCCTTCCTGAATTTCATGCTGCGCTAATACAAAAGTTAGACTTGTCTGTTTCCTTGATCTGGCTGATTTGTTTTGCTGCTTTTGCTTTTTTACCCGGAACTGGTGCTGGTGCTAGTAAAGGTGAAACGGATATATTTCACTTGATACAAACACTGGAGCGTTTTACCTACTTGAAAAACATTAAAATCTATCCTGTTTTATAATAAATATGAGCCTATGTGCTTAAATTGTATTTTTACAAATCAAGGATATGGACGCATGAAGTTACCAAATACCAACATGTGGGAAATCACATTGAAAAATGGTATGAAATCCCTTTCACGTGTTTAATCTTCTGGCTCTCATTGATTTTTGTCACACTTACCGCATTCACTAACCATTTTATATTTTCCTGTAGAGCATATTCCCCAGCTGGAGCGTGTCTACTCGGAATTTTCCTTGGAACGTTCAGATTCCTTCCAAATACTTTCATCTGGTTTATAGTCCCCTTTTATATAGAAAATGTTGAAGCGTAGAAGTTGTATATAAGGCTTGTACATATTTATAAGTTTTCTCTGATTTACTTTTGTTATTCCCGTGAATACAAACTCCTTTGCATAATGCAAGCATTTTCCCTGTAAAGAACATACATAAAATGGGTGGAATAAGACTTTGTACGGATATTTCATTTTAATAATGACTCCAGCTCAGAGTCTACCTCTTTCCCTTTCCCCCCTCCATTCCCACACTTAGCTATAGTAGTATTTAATGAGAGCGAATCTCATTTTAACTGAAAAAGGAAAAAAAAACAACAAGCAGTTAGTCAACTAGCAAAGTAAGTGGCTTGCCTACTCATTCACTCAAGTCAAAGGAAAAACCATAAACTAAACAGAGGAGCCTTCTCCCTTTTCATCTTCCCAAATAGAGCTACAAATGGGAGATGGGGTGGGAAATGGAAGCGCCATTATATATGGCGATACCTTTCACTCTATTTGTATATGGACAGGGCAAAAAAGAGCTTATAATTCATATTAGAAGCTCTGTTGACAGGGCTATATGCACGGATGCGAAAAAAATTGTCTCTCTCCTTCCTACAGCATCTCTGGTGAAGCTCATCCACTCAATGTAGGAACGCACGTGGGAGTTCATGCAAACTTTTTTTCTCTGGAAGGATGTATAAGCTCTCTTTTTAAGTAGGCTGAACCCTTCTGTATAACTGCTTGATACAGATATAACCAGCAAGACCTTTTCCTTTTCTCCTACGTACGAAGGCCTGGCTTGACTGACACTGGTTATCTCATCCGTGTTTCCCTTTGTACAAGATCTGTGAAGTGAAACAGTAAATAACTGTGTAGGAATCAGTCAGTGTGGGCGAAGAATAAATGGGAACGACAGCGCCTCCACAGACTGGAAACTTATTGAGACAGCAAATTGCTTACTTATGGAAGGAACAGATTTTTATCTTGTAAAGGGCAAAATATAATAAGTACCAGATATTAAAATAAACGAGTAGGCATTTAGTTCACTTTCTCCTGAGAAAATTCAATTTTCCTCCTATTTTTCAACTTGTCCGTCAATTTATTTGAATTATGTATGCAAGTCTGTTGGAGAATATTAAAGAATGATTTCTTAGAAAGGGAATGAGATTGTTATAAAGTTTCCAAAAACTTTGATCAAATCTTTTTTCAAATAAGGTATATTCATTCCTCTGTGTTCTCTCCTGAACGTATCATTGTGACTTCCCAAGTCACAACGATAATAATGGAATTGCCACTGCAAAGGAGAAAGAAAGGAGCCAGCGGCAAGACCACCACCACCACCAGTGTCGTCATCATCATCATTGGAGGAAAAAAGAGGAAGTTAGATGTGGTGCTACCACAGTCTTCATTATCATCTTCAACGCTGTCCTTCTCGTCATTACAGTACCTTCGAGATGGGTTTAGACAGTTTTTTGTACCCTACATGGGTCGCATATCTACAAGTCAACTTTTCCCGTTATAAATATTGGTGGTCGTATATGGATATTTGAGTATAAAAGGAAAATGAAGAGAGAGAGAGAGAAAGAATGGAAAGAAAGGATGAGAGGGGGAAGATGATGATGACGAGAATGATAAGAGTAAAGATATAATATTCAACGTTCATGGAGAAAGGAAAGAAAGTTTCGTGAAAAACAAAGTGTCTATGTATAAGAAACAGAATTATTATTGTAGGAGCCTTCTCGGCATGAACGTACTTTTCCACCGCACGCCACTAGAAGTAAATACTTTTGGAAAAGTCTTACTAACTGGAGGGAAAGGGCTTTTACCAAGAAGTGGAATGAAAGCCTTGATATTATTACGGGATGTGGGGGAAACGAGCTTACTTACAATAAGGCATTGGGATAGTATGGATGAACTAGCTCGCCATTTCTCTCTCTCTTTCTTATCGCCAGAGAAGAGAAATGGAAGTAAAAGCCGAGCTTCTCTTCACATTCTGCGTTCATCGTATAAGTAGAAGAATAGATGTAACATGAAAAAGCTGATAGGCAGCCAACAGCTTTCTTTCAGTGCTCTCCTTCCTCTTCTCGGAAATACTTTGAGACGTTCCTATAAGAAGCCCAAGTAAGCACTTTTCCCTTTTCATGGTAGACCATCCAGTATAGGGAAAGTTGTGGACTTTTAGTTGCATTAAAATGTATGCACTCACAGTGGAGTAGAAAGTGGAGAGGAATGATCTACTTGGAATACAAATATGAGAACATAAACTATGTCATAGATCTATGGATAGGGAAATACCTATAGAAAGGGAAGCAAACGGATAGTGTCTTACAGATATAGTTATTGGGACAGATAAGTATTATATTATGTTACCAGCAAATATCCCATTTCATATAAATTCTTTTTGACTTTAGGGAATGATAAAGGGGTACAAAGTATAAAGTCCAAGTATGCAGAAGAACAAGGGAAAGTTAAAGAAGACCACTAAGGGAAAAAAACTCTTCCCAAGAAGGAGAAAAATCATTTTTGTTGTATCAAAAACCAAAAGTCGAAATGCTATTTGGTAGGGGAAAGAGCAAGGCTGTTGAGCAAACTTATAGAAAGAACAAAGTTGATAGCGAGGAAAAAGGAGCGAGCTGCGTTCTCCAAACACCAACATCCCAGGAATAACTTTGGATTGTAGCTAAAGAGTTGTTCTGCACCTCTCCTACTAGATGGGTGAGTTTGTTCAAACTGGGAGCACAGATCTTCCCCTTTTATCGGGTTCGTTGATGTTGACGTTTGGCATGCATGAAGCATTTTACAACTGGCGGAGTGAGAGAGAGGATAAACAGCCCACGAAATTTCCTCTCTCCTTTTCCCTCCTCTTTCATCTGATGGGAGCTTTATGCTCAAGTGCATCAGATAGAAAGAGGCAAGGAGAGAGAGAGAGAGAGAGAGCTAAGCCAAGGCAAGGATGATTTTTTTGCGGGGGAATGGGAGAATTCTCTCTCCTTTTTGCATACACAGAGAGAAAGTGAAAGATTGCCGGATCAAGGCTTTCTCCTGCTAGGGGTTCATGCATATAGGACGAGATTTATGTAAGTAGCCCATGACTTTGCATTCTCTTTAAGCTTGGTTTAACTTGCCAGTTTGCCCTTTTCACTATATTATCTTCTGGTATTCATTCAAACCCATGTGGGAGGAGAGAGAGGTAAAGTCCCTCTTCTGACTCCCTTTACGCTCCCTGTCTTTGTTTATAGGCTTTCAATCTGCTTTCCACACAAGGCGCACACATTCCCCCATATTGTCAACGTCCTTGTTCCCATCCACTCCGTGTATACTCTGGAGAACGATCTCCGTCGTCGGTGCATTTTTCAAACCAGGCTTCAAGGAAACTTGTGTACGCATATAAATAACTTCCGTCATATTGATCTCTTGGTGAAAGTGAGACAGCCTTTCCAACAGAGACGGCCATGTGTATACGGAGAAAGTACCACTTATCACACATTACAACGAGCTGACTCCATGACTGTGTGCCGTGTAGGGGGGAAAGAAAACTGGAATTTTTACTAATTGCAAAGCTTCCCATATCCCAATTTTCCTTTATCTGTGTGGAGGAGGTACAAGTCATGCATAAATAAATAAACAAGCATGAATGCATAGCCACTGAGCTAAAGCTGAGGCGATCTACATAGTTTTTTTTGTTGGGAAGGAGTGAGGAGAGGATGTAACCACCGCACTTTTTACTTCCCTCTATATAGGCCTCGTGTACTCAATCTTTTCCCTAAGATTAATGCGTATATGTTATAGTCTAAATGTAGTAATATATATATTTCTACGGTGAAAACCACGACGGTCGAGAACCGCTGTTACCCTCTATTTCCCTTATATAATGATATAATAGACTAAACTGAGTAGCGATGTACTCACTAAACTCTATTCTCCTTTCTCCTTCCTTGGGTGAATAAAAGCACTAAAAAGTTTTTTTCTTCCTTACATGCATGGCAGTGGCAACAGCAGGAAAAGTAGCTCACGGAGAGAAAGAGTGTAAAAAAAGTTTTTCCCTACCAATTTCTTCATTCCATCTCTGTCTGTTGAGGAGAAAAAGGTATTGTATTCATGTTGCTCCTAGCTTCCTTTTTTCCTTGGGTAAACTATAATGATATGAATGTCGGTAGATATATATGCATCCATATTAGATGTAGTATTTTTATCAAACAACGACTCTCCAGCATTTCACCAGACTCCCGACTTTCCTTTTTTTCAGGGAAATAAAGAAAATGTAATCAATACAATGTTCTATGCTATTACTTTTATATGCTTTGCCATCACCGGTTTTTGTGTTGGCCGGATATTTTGGGTACGTACCTAGTGCTCCCTATCCCGACATGACAACAAGCACTGTTGCGGCTCTTGTCTTTAAGAATACATCTTTCTCTTGGAATAGAATAGGGATACATTTTCCACCCTGTAATTTATATGTCCGACTTACATTTTTTCTAGGGAAAGTGATATTAGGATTGGGATGGTAGTTTTTCATTATTTCTTTTCTTTTCAAAGTAGGGTTGCCTATTTGACAAAGTAGGGAAAACTGATGCTTTTAGCTTGTCACTTGTCCATTTATTTATTCAAGGAGCTAGGAGGGATATATTATGTTGTGGGGAACATTTTAAAAATGAAGAAAAAACTCACAGAAAATTATAAATAGTGCATGAGACGAACGAGTTTTTACACAGATTTGATCCTGTAATTTTTATTTATTTATGTTTTTTTCTTGATTTTTAAATTTAGTTGTAAAATGTTTTCAACATTAACATTAGTGTAATTATACTGTCTTTATTACTTTTATTATCTTTATTAACTTGCGACCGTTAGGTGAAACGCAAGTTACTAAGATCGTCTGGGCAGTCTGTCCGTCTGTCTGTCTGT
>JAQGAH010000331.1:0-47660 GCA_034696885.1 Lepidocyrtus paradoxus | reverse complement strand
GAGCAAGTATTCTCAAGCTCGGTTGAATGGACAGTGAATGAGCGCCGACAAAAAGTAGTGAAAGTGAATGGAAAAAAGGACGCTCTTGGCAACGAGGCATAAAATGCCGTAAAAATACTGAAATCCCGCAGACAGGAAACTGGGATACAATAATAAAAATGACTACGTGTTAACAGGGGAACATATAGTACTAAAAGGATCTTTGCAGATGGAGCATCATACAAAACAAACAAAGCAAAGCATAGCTTCATGGCATTTCACACTACTTATTAGTTTGGTTAGGTTACAAAGGAAAGGCTAATAGAGTTACTAATGAAAAATTTTCTTTTAGCTCTTTGTAAAGCTCTTGAAAAACTCTGCACAGTTTGGTTAGGTGTAGGTGGGGTTAGCATTCTCTGAGCCCGGGGGCATTTTCTGTGGGTGAACTTATGTAAATTCTTTATCCGTATGTAAATCATCTTCCAAAATTGACCTTATAAAACCAGGATTTAACCAAATAGTTCTCGTGTGGCTCATTTACATAAATAACTTACTTTTGCTCAGTTTCTGAACTAATTGTCACACAAGTGTCAATCGTGTCGATAGAACCATTTGGAGTAGTCGTTTCCAACAAAGGTTCCTGGCTAGCTGGTATTTGGGATTTGGTTTGATTTTTGTCATCCATTGTTCGTCGGATCTTGTTGCAACATTCATAAAGAATATTACTGCTTGGATTTTGAAAAAGCAAAAAAAAAAATGAAAATGGCAACAATTAGCATCCTTTTTATAATTATTCCTTGACATCGAGCTAAATATCGTTAAATGGTATACCTGATAAAGTTTTGAATTCGATATAAAATTGAAGTTTTAGTAGAGACGCCATGAAAGCAGAATTGAAACTGGGTAGCTTGGGTATGATGACCTGGGATTAAAATTGGAATGTAGTTTGGACAGAATAGATAATACAACTGAAATAAATTTGATTTAAATATTATATCAGGTTGAAATTGAATGATGCAAGGATTATCAACACTTTCAAACATTAAAAACAAAACGTTTTGTATTTTGATTGTCACGTTGCGCTGAAAAAGACAGATATGCACTGTTTTACCATGAATATGAGTTAGCGAAACAACAAATGCAAGCCAGAGATACCGATAACGAAATGGGATTATGATAAATGTGAGTGATACAGATTGGTCTATTTGTTTATTTACATTTTGAACTACTTCATACGCAGCTCAATAAAGCTGCGTTTAAAAGATTCCTCTCTTCTCTCTGGAAGAGCGTGCGTGCCAAAAACGTTTCTCCAATTTGGATGTAATCGGAGACGGGGAACAAAACGTATATATTAAAATTTCAAAATTTGCATAAACAGCTGATTTATCAGCTGATATCTTACCATCACTAATTTGGCTGAAAGTATATAGATGTAATCGAGGACGGGGAATACAACCCACATATCAGAAATAGCTAATTAGAATAGAAATCGGTGAAATTGAAGAACGCAGCGGAGCTGCGTTCCTTCTATTTTAAGGATTGATTACGTGTATATTTGCATCATCGTTTGTTGATAGATATGTATGATGATAACACCCACGAAACAATGACTCATATTTTTGGTTGCAAATTAAACAACGAACTGGGTTGGTCAGTTTGGTGAGAACTTTTCTTGGAACTATTTTTACATACGCTAACAATAAATGAATGATTTAGGGTTAACGATTATAAATGTGAAAATCTGTAGATTACGAATCTGTTGTCCGTTTTCTGCCAGTAAGTTGATCGCCTCCCTATTTTCAAATCAAAGAGTGATATCGCCTGATCCGTATTTTAAACGGATCAGAATTTTTATGTATTTAATTCAAAAGTAAAAAATGATTGCTTTTAAAAACATATTCTATTTCTAGCTCGAAGTAGATATTTTTGGCAATAAAATTGAAACTGGTTTCATATTTTAATTATGATTTAAAATGACTTGAATAATGAAACCCTTTTGTTTCCATTGAGCATTTCTAACGGTGCGAGAAGACATGCAGTCTATGTACAAGGGTTCGAAGTAGTCCTTTATTTAACAGACACTTTATTGTGTAGCAGCATGTTCATTATCATTGGACAACAGAACCCTTCTTAAACCATTGGCATCATAAAAGTAAACAAAAACGGCATCCACAAAGAGTGACGCTATGAAAAGTGACGCCTGCTCAAAAAATTTAAAGTCCAAATTTTCGTCGAGGTGCTCAAAGTGACGCCTGAACATTTTGTACAAATATGCATGTAAAATCTTTCATCTTTTTTAATTCTTTGCTCACTACAACACAGTAGAGACTTGTCACGCATGCTTCATCTGCAATATATCATTGCTGCTATTCCCATTTTCCATACATTTTGCATATATTCGTTAATAATCTGCATGTTTGCAAAAGAAAAAATCAGTAAGTTAATTCGACTGGAGAAAAAGTCAGTAAGTACTAAAATTTTCATCGAAGGGGACAGAGAAAATATATGAATACAAAAGGGGGACAAAGAAAATTGCAAATCACACTCTCTCAACTCGAGCTACTCTGCCGTTGAACTGATTTGTGGGGAACTAAAGAACTAAGCAATTAAGAACCCATTGAAAGCAACTGAGGAATTTTTTCCAAAGTTACTCAAAATCAGCCAGTACTGTAATGTATTTTTTCAGAAGAAAGAAAATCCAAATAAAAAGTGTAGTTTGCCATTGGTTTTCCTCAAAAATTGGGAGCTGTCTATAGGTCATTGCTTTCAGGAGTAAAAAATATCTTAACTTTGCGTACAGTGGCATGGCTTAATATTGCTTGAATTTAAAAAAAGTGTTCAGGCGGCACTTTGTGCACCTCGACGAAGATTTGGACTTTAAACTTTTTTGAGCAGGCGTCACTTTTCATAGCGTCACTCTTACCCTGATCCACAAAAACTGCCAAATAATCTGAATCTGACCTATTTTTTGTGTTTTGCCAGCAGCAATGTTTAAAAATGTTTTACTAATCTCAAATGCATTTTTATTTTTAACCACATAAAAGATTATTTTATTTTCACAGAAGAAAAATAATATATTCAACTTGTTCAACTAGCAGTAGTTGGATAGTTGGATTTTCATATTCGGGCACATAAAGTAAGGAAATTTTCAAAGTTGCATAAACTGATTTTGATTTGCAATAGAATGTGAGAATTTCATTTTATATGAGCTAATGCTAACACTACTTGGTGCTTTAATACTGAAACAATTGAGAATTGAATTTCTTGGTATTATAAATGTATTTGTCATATCCGCTTCATACACGCTCCGATAAATGATATGGAGATCAACGGATATTTGCCTCCGAGTGAGATCATATGCGCTGACTCAGAAAGTTTTTAATCATCGCCTTCAAATCATAAAGTTTCATCATACATTGATATAAGGATATATAATTTGAAAGTAATAAGTAATCACTTCATTCTTTATAATCCATTGCTTGAACTTATAACAATTCTTTTTGTCTACTTGACCTGTGAATACATATATGAGGGATGTCCTTTTTGAATGATTATTACATGTCACAACAAGACCTAATTCGAATCCTTTATAGGATGCTGTGCACACCTAAAAATATCTCTTCATTTGCCTCACAATCATTCAGTCTTTTATCCCCAAATCTATGATATAATTTATAATAATACACCCTTGCATCTGATTTGAACGTCCGCTTTGCCCTAATAAATATCTCGTAAATGCAAACTCTAAAAGGGTCAAGTAAAACACTTTGAAATTCTCTTTGACATTTGACGTTTGAAAGAACAAACATTTACCTTTGAACAATGCAGTTTAAACCAATTTATGTATCATGAATTAGGAATTAAGTAAAATATGCTAAAACTAGAATTGAATGGGATTGCTAAGATGAAATAGCAGTTTTTGACATTTGATCATGATCTGGCAAGGAAAAATATATATATTATACTTATTACTTCAAAGTTATTAAACGTCAACCTATTACTTTATATTAACCTTTTCACTACTTTAGTCATTAGAAACTTTCCAATTCTCCTGAAAACCAGCAATTCTAACAGACGCATTTCGCATTTGTTCAAACTAAAATTTATTCGAGATCATATGACGTATCTACCTGTACGCAATACCTGAAGCAATCAAACCTATTTGAAACTTACAAAATCCGAAACTAAACTTATCTCAGAAGTTTGTTTGAATAAGCTGGCTTTTCTCTGCAAATCATTATCATTAGTCAATTTTTGAATGACAACGGTTTTTTGAAGAAAGAATTAAGACGAATTTATTAGTTAGTAGTATATGGGAACTGCACCACCGATGTCAGCATAAAGACCTAAGAATTTTCACCATTCCGCAGTTTCGACTGGAAAATCCTGCTTGGAACCTTACATCAATTTATCGAATCCTCATTGGATCCAGAACTGGAGAAGCAAATTGACGAGATGCAACACAAGGCTCATGAGGAAAACTCACCTCAGAAAGAGTGTGATGAGAATCTAAATGAATAAGTTGACTAGCACAGGAATCGAAGCTAAAAAGGTCACAATAGAGGTCAAGTGACAAACGAAATGCTATAGATGAGAAATTGAGCTGTATGGTATGATCCTCCTTTGGGGTGGAATGAGATGAGAAATTCAAACGTTGTTATCATTGTTTGTCAAAAATAGACTGATTTTATATATACTTAATTACAGTCAGAAACTCCGAAAAGTGTCAATTTAACAAAATCTACAAACAAATGACCGAAAATGAAACATTAATAAACTTATACGTTAAATAAATATCAACTATCGAGAATAAAGAATATGAATACTACATTTATAGTTCAGTTCAAAATAAAGTAATACGAAAATCCAACAAAGCTCACAAATTTTAATTTGAGCTTAAAATCGTGCTCCACAATGGCTACAGCGTTTGTCCATCATGCAAAGGCAGCAAAGTATCCCGATTGGGAAGAAGATAATGGCCATAAGGACACCACAAATACTGAATTCATCTCGGAGGAATCCAACCTGCAAAAAATAATTTTAAAAAAACGTTAGCCAAAGTTTTACTTTAATCTCAGTAACCTTTGGAACAAAAAATGTATTAACGCTTCTGGAAAGTTTTTTTCAAGTTCGTACCCGACAGGATGGACAATTCCCAAGAACAAGGACTGTTTGCTGTTGCGGCTGCGTTGTGATGTATGCTGGGGTCGATGTAACAGCAATCACAGTGGCACCTCCAGGATTCCGAGCTTGCTGCCGTTGAGCAGTTTCCGTTTGAGGATGATAAGGCGGGGGTGGCTGCGCAGTTGTGTGCCATCCAGCCTGTGCTGCTGTATGTGCAGTGGGGTAAGGAGGATATCCACCTTTAATTTCCAAAATACATATTAGCCATAGGTCATATAGCGAGTTTTACAATTAGTGACATTCAGAATGCAATTAAATTTTAATTAATTCTTTTGTAATTAAACCTGTTGCGGAATTAGCACCAGGATCGAAATATGCTGGAGGCTTTCCATATTCAGGTGCATAAGGTGGTGGGGCAGACCCTTGCTGACTCATTTTTTCTATTGTTTCAATCAAAATTTAGAAAACTCGTTAGATGACTTCAACTAAGTAGCTTTCAGCACGAATCGAGAATATGCAGTATTTGCTAATTTACTTGCTCTGGAACTCAGAATGTTTTATTCTCTTTTTCCTCTATCAATCACTAAATCACACGTAATATGTCATTGAATCAACTTGCAAAACACTTCGTGCTGCTTGCTTAACGAGAAATGGTGATAAAATACGTTTTTGGAAAAGCTTGATATTGCTGCATTTTGTGTGGTTCAGCCTAAGCTTTCATGAAGGCAATTGGTATTGTAATTTTGTAATCTCTCGTTAATAACAACATAACAAGGAGAGAATAGATGATGAGGACGATGAGTCACATTTGGTAAACCGTCAGATCATCTTTGCTTGAAGTAGGATAAAATATGATAAATGACAAAGTATAACATATATATCGTTACTGATCCATAAAGTATTACATGTAGTCTCGTATTCACAAAGCTGCATGCTGTGCTGTACCTAACCATCCAATTCCGAGTATTCCGATTTCCAATAGCACGTAAATTATGAATGAAATGCAATGCTTATAAAAGTTAAGTTAGTTTTCGTCAACTTTTTTTCTTGTAAGCTTTATTAGATTACTTCGTATCACTTGTTGAAATACTTGGAATATACATATTTTACATGCTATTGCATTACGCTTTACGCCAGCGTGGTGCTAAATGAATGATCAAAGTTGTCCCTGTGTATCTCCAGTAATGCTAGATAAAACTAACTTGCTAGTGTAGTGAGTGGGGCGTACAGTTCATTTTTTTATGACAGGATTACTTACCTTACATGTAACATAAGTACAAACAACATGTACAAATTATATGTTTGTCGCACTGTAGTAATAACCAGCTTGGAAAACGGTTATTAATATTATAATGGAACGTGCACGCAGCGAGTAATATGTTTGTTTTTTACTTTGTTTTACCTTCTATACACTTAAAGCGCTAGTGTGAAGCTTGTTCCAACTGTAATAATGCAAAATTCATATTTTTATTGTGTCCCATGTCCCATTCAATATACACACATCATGTTTTTGGTTGTGCTTTGGGTTTGCTATCGAACTTGTTTTTGTACCTTTGTTCCTAAATCCTGGACTGGACTAATAAAGCGTGTGATACTGATGAGGATATTGTATTGTATATTATGTCTGTTTACCCTTGGGGGAACAACAAATACATCTCAATTATCATTATTTTTAGTATGTGGCTGGGTACTGTACGCCATGTTACGATTTTTGTTATCAATCCCGATTTTTAAGTCAATCTTCCATAATATACAGGGAGTAGACACTCCTGAATGATTCAATATAAAATATAATGCCAGCCAATGCCTTCTTTGCGTTAATGCCTGATTTGGACGATTGCATAGAGCTGTTGACGGCATGAAAAAAAACTACAGCGTGCGTAGTAGGAAGTCAAGTTTGGATCAAGTGACAAATAGTCATTCAGGTAGTAAAGCAAATATTGAAATGGATAACCCAACTCACTATCATTACCATACCATGACTCATCTGCATTATTAGTAAATACCAATAAAACAAATCAATCGTAAAATTACCTAATATCATGAATCATGATTCATCACATCTTGGAGTGTGAATGACTTATTATGACTTTAAATACGGAATACTCTAATGGACGATTTTGTATGAAAGAAATGAAATTCATATTCATTACAAATATTTCAATTGAGTCAGATATTTAAAATATCTTCAATTTAAAAGTAAAATGTTTTATTCTCTCAAACGACGGTTGCTGAGAAAATGACAGTACTTTGAAGAGCAACATTAAGTCCATTTGAAAGGCATACTCGTACTCTCAAAGATATTTAACATGAATGAGTGATGTTTTTAATAAAGACTAACTAAACATTAGGTACTTTTAATCTAACTAAATTATTCCGATTTCATTGCCTCGCCTTCTGTTTTTGACCTTTCTTCGCCTGCTTCACCTTCGTCATCACTACCAAAGTAAATGTGCGTGGACTTTGTTGCAGCTTTCATAAGTCTGTTCTTGCCCCTAACGTTTTTTCGAGGTTGCTCCTTCTGCTTTTTCTTGAGAGCTGCTTGAACATTTCGTTTGTACTCTTCAGCTTCTTCCGCTGGAAAGTGAAGAAAAAATATGTTTTATTGTTAAGTTGGAAATTAAAAATGATACAAATAAGATGACTAAGAGGTTTCAATTTATTTACTGCAAATATTTACCTGAAAGATATCGTGCGGAAGAAAATGCTTCTTTTGCTTTTTGCTGCAGATTTTCAGCCCTGGTATAAAAGCTATCATCTCCGTTGACCCTAACAAAAGCCTGACATTCATTATCCTTATAGTCAACAAATTTAATGAATCCACTGATCATTGCTTCATCTTCGTCTTGCTCTGCCAACTCCACAGTTATTTTTCGACGGAAGGACTCTGAAGATTCTGCCGGCTCCTTGAGTTTTATCTCCATTATATGGTCTACAACAACAGGGCTAGTTTCATGCTGATCTTCATGATGACGGGATGATGCATCCGGCTGATAAAAGTTTTTGAAATGTTGAGCCCGCAAATGTTCCCGTTGTAATTGCTTCTTTACTTTAGACATGTTGCTACGCTGGAGGTTTAAATACCTAATGAAAAAAAACATATTGAAAATGTACTTTGACTGATTATAAATTATAATTAAAAGTCAAATAAAGGCAATATACGCTAACCGGTTCCTCAACTGCCTCCAAGTTTTCTTCGGAAGGACTTTAAGCACGATGGATTCACTTTCCAACTTTGCTTCCCCAGACTTCTTTGTTTTGGCCTTTTTGCGCTTCCTACTTTTCTTTTTGGAGGATGAAGTTGTGCCGACTTCCTCGATGCCTGTCTTTGTGTCCTTTTCAGGAGCTTCATCTTCTTCAGAAACGCCTGATGAAGAATCTTCTCGCTTTTCCTTTTTAGGTTTTGGCTCACTCTCATCTCCGGCAAGTGCTTCACCAGCCTTTCGTTTAAGCGGCTTATCTACTTCACCTTTGCTACTTGAAGAGGCTTCTTCGGAATTGGATTTGGATGAAGGTTTATTTTCAGAGGCTTCTTCGTTGAACGTTTTGATGCTTCTCAACTCGGATGGATCAATGTTGTTCGGAAGGCATCCACCTTCTTCCCCGTACGCTTCCACACACCTACTTGAAGCATCCACATCATCAAACTCGACAAAAGCGAATCCTTTATGCTGTCCTGTTTTGAACTTTGGAAGGGATATATAAGCAACTGGGCCAAAAGCTTGGAAAATCCTTTCCAGCCATTCGTGGTCTGCGTCTCGGGGAATATTTTCGACGTAAATGGTGCATTCCTCCACGGCATTTGCAGACTTTAAATTCTTCTCATCAAATGGTATCTTCCTCCTTGCCTTATCCTTTTCTGTAGACAGCTCCAATTTCTCAGAGTTTACCAGCGCCTTCCGAATATGGGACAAGCTTGTGGTTAAACGCTGGATTTTAGTGAAGTCTAAAAATATACTGAGATCAACGTAACCGTCTGTAGTGGAATTCGCCTGTTCTATTATCTCCCGCATCATTCTATTCTTTGTTATGTTGGCGTCACTAAAGTAGAACTCCATTTGTTTGCAGATTTCCGCGTATAACTTTCGCTTTCGCGGTCTGTGACGGCCGCCTTCATGCTTTTCTCCTACTTCCGGATGGATATCCTGACTTTCTCCGTTTCCATTTCCATTATTTCCATTTGCCGGAAGGAGCGCCCCACCGGTGGAAGAAGGGACGTCGTCTCCATCATTGTCACCTTCTCGTGACTGTTTGGTGTCACGGATATCAGCTAAAAATATGGGGAAAACATAATGTCAGAACCATAATAATATACAATTTAAATATACTCAATACTATTGGCACCTCTGCATAGCTACTTTTTACTTGACATCAATGGCAAGATAAGCTCCGCTCCACTAATTTAAGCCAAACCCTCCAATCTTAACTATTTCAGTTATACTGTCTAATGTAAAAAGGTACCTGTTGTAGTGGTCGTCGAGTCCGGTGATGGCATCCTCCTGCCAGCAAAACTGTCTATTTAACTATTTTAACCAGTATTATTACCAAAAATCACTGTAACACGTAAATATGTTACTGATGCGAGGATACTTAATAGTGCATTTTATTAATGTTTCTATAAATAGCACTGCTCACTGCACCGCTTTTTTTGACAAGCGAACTAAACAGAGGTAAGGAGAAAGCTATATTTCGGCTTTTGTTCACAGTTTTTATTTTGACGAATTAGCATCTCTGAGCATATAGCTGTAGCAAAGAGCTGAAATTTGCCGCCATTTACTTTTTAGATTTGGTCCAAGTAAGACAACCCAGTAAGAGATAGGAACACCATAAGCTCAGTGCTCACGCTCAGCAACAGTAAGGGAAAGATGCATAGGAGAAAGATGGTAAAGTTAGGAGAAAGCATTCATTTCTTTTCATTTGATTCATGAGAATTTATACCAGAAAAGGGCTCATGAATGGATTGGGGTATTGTGATACTTTCTGCTTGGAAAGGTTAAGGTCATCACAGACATGTGGCTAAACTAACTTCAACTAAATTATTATAATTTAGGTAACTGGCATAAGCTTTAAAAGTTTGAAAAATAATTTAGCCTGGCTCTGGCTTCTTTGCTTATTTTATTCCAATTTATCAGCTTCCACATATCCCTCCCGATATTTCGGGAAATGGCATGACTTATGACATGGAATATTACTCCGACATTCGATTTGCGCACTTTATGTAATTTCCTCCTTGTTGTCAGGCAGGAAAGAACGCGTGCAGAGCAATGGCATAATGTCATGTCGACTTTTTGCAATTTGAAAGATTGTGTAATTCAATTCGGCATTTTACAAATAGGAAGCAGAGCTATGTAACTTTTCATACCGGAACTTAGCCAATGAAAGTAAGAAGGCTTTTTATATAGATTCTCAATACATCACTCCACAATGCACAATATTTGATAATCATCTTCATCATCATCATACATCATCAAAGGCTACAAGCTTCTAACCCAACACATTTTGCATTGCCACCAATGCAGCTTGCATTTTAAGTCTAGAACATTTTACCAGATTAGTATTTAGGCTCTCCTTATCCTGAGCAGGGTGGCCATCCACAAAGATAATCTTAGCAGAAGAGGGACTATACCTTACAAACAGAATGGCAAAAAGGATTATTCAATTTTATTAGGGATGATGATGATGATGCCGAGTGCAAATCCACATGCTAAAAAAATACTAATACATGGAGAAGGAGTGAACTCCTAAAGGGGAAAAAATCTCAGCCAACTCCGCATACACTTTACTCGCTGATCTGCACAATGGAAATGGAACGTCTTTTGGATGAGTCTCGTTACATACGAGCAGGATGAGGACAGATATGTACAGAAAGGGTTCAATGCACCCTTTCCCCACTTTGTTCAGTGCTCTTCTGCGTGTATAGCGGAATGCTTTATCGTCAGTGGAGTTTGCACAGGTAAGGTGAGATGTTGATGAGGAAGATGTACAATGGACGGCCAACATCAATATTGATACAGGCAGGGAATCCGTTGGGGAATGAATTGTTAAAACATTGCATTGTTGTCTGGCTCAGGATCCTTCTGGATTGTTGCAGGATTTGATGAGGAGGAGTAGTACCATATTATGCTCACTGGTAGTGTGTGTGTAGCAATGGCAAATATGTTTTTCGAGCTTTTGCAATAAGAGGGCTTGTAATTGAGGATAGAAGCCGAGTTGGATATGGGATGGGATGATGATGCCGACAAAAAATAGTATTGCAAAGTCAGACAGAGATTGCAATAACGCAACGTTGGCTGAAACGCTTCCATATTTACCTGTAATTTTCATGTATATTTTTTTGAGAAAAAATCTCAGCAAAGATATTAGGTATGTTCACCTTGTCTCAGCTCAAGTAGGTACTGTAATTTTATAGCATGTGACATCAACATTATCATGTAGTTTGAGGCACTTTCGTTTCAAGTATCAGGCCAGTTGAAAATGTTTAGAAAAAAATCCTTTACAGTTGATTGTCGCCGACTAAATTGCAAGCTTCTTCAAAAATGCATTCATTCAGTCTCATAGTTTAGGTACTAGGTAGGTAGGGGGATTCCCAACAGAACTTCAAAATGCAGAGGTACGTCGCAAGAGAGACCTTTGTTCTCTTAGTATTGTATATGCAAAAATTCGCCATCTTTTTCCGCAGTACCTTTTTTTAAATGAACTGTTAATGTGAGACTGACACTGAATGAACTAGACTACTCTTCAAAATTTACCCTAATTTTGTTCCAGAACAATGTCAAAAATATTCAGTTTTTGAAGGAGTAAAAGGGTGACAAGCTGACTTATTCCTAACATATGATGCCAGTTGAAAGCGTTATTAATGATGGTCATGAAGACTAAAAAGCCCTATTTTTTCTGCTTGGAATAGTCGTCACATCCATCTAATCATGATTTGCTATAAGGCTACTTAATGTACATCAATTCCACGTGAAGAATGAGTGTCGTGACGGTCAAAAGACAACGAAGGATGACACGGCAATAGACATGATGAAGATGATCATCATCACCATCTTCACAGCAGCAACTTACATGATCCAATTTTTGTTCTCTCTGTTGATTTTAATGTGACATTATAAAGGGGGAAAAAGAAAGATGAAGTGAGAGCCAAGTAGAGGGAACGACGGCAGAAGCAGAAACTCGTCAACTTTCAGACGTAGTTGCGAGAATGATAAAAGATTTTTTGGAGGTCGCCCGTACCGTTTCTTCGACTTTATGAGGATTGTTGTGAAGTTGACGGTAATAATGCAAACTCATTTTCTGACTTGACAACAATGAACATTCTTGACTAGGTGCTTATACTCTAATAATGCTAGTTGTGGTGCTACTTATGAATTTTCTCAACATTCGTTGTGCATCGTCCTATATCAAAGAAAAGATCTTTCAGTATATTTGGCAAAAATAGGACCTATCACGAAGGTATGAGCGGACCTTACTACGAAGAAGTACTACCTGGGACGTATGTACATATTTTTGAATGGATGAGCCGATGATGATGATGATGAAATGATGATGAGGAGCATTTTCTTCATAGTTCATACAATGCAACTCTTTTTGAGAGGTTTGAATATGAATGTGGATCCATCTACAGCATTATGTTAATGGAAATTTACAATGTATGGGAAAAGATTTTTTAGCTGCATTCATTTTTTACGAGTTTCCCGTAATAAGCTTCAAGCCATGGACTCTTGTTGCATATAAAATCTCTTTGTTCATCGAGCCGAGTCTTGTTGAAAATGTTAAAACTTAAATGGTAGTTCACTAGGTTCTTTTGAAGGAACACGCGTAGGGCCTTGCGCCATGATGCCATGAAAAAGCATTGATTTCTTATCAAGGAAAAATCATGAGCTGCTAAAAATTACAATTTAGAGTGAGCTATATGTTAAATCTAATTTGGTTATATGAGCCTGTATGATTCATATAGAAAAGGATTTTTACCGAAACCTAATCAATTCTAGTTTATAATTTATGCTTTTAATATTTATCACTTTTTTTAGATCAAAAGGATTATGGCTGCCCTATAATTGCATATGCCTGTAAGGAAGAATCTGTTTATGATAGTGACCCTTAATTTCCTTGAATGTGCTCAAGTATTAGTATTCGTAGGAACGAATTTAGAGTAATCAATGCATGTCAGGCCAGTCAAGTAAGATGATGATGTAACTCTTTTATTGAAATAAATTCGTTATGATTCCGCTGTAAAAATGAAATAATGCCAGAAGGAGACCATATCATTCATTTAACGCTGAATTGAAAATGGCTGGAGCTGGAACACTCACTGTTTACTTGACATCTCCCAACAAACTTTACGAACCAAAATAATAAGAAGGATCTCGTCTCATATTCCCATCCATCGTCTCATATCTCTTCCTCCTTTGTCAAAGTCATGTACAGATAAATTTTGTCCTCCTTTTCATGCCAGCAACAATTCCGTACCATATTGCTCACAAAATCATAGGCATTCCTTTATACTCGTGCTTTAAGCCGGACGAACGCGGACAGTAATGAGTGCAGGCAGAGTGTAATGTATGGCTTGGCATAATGTGCAATAATAACGGGATATTATTCATATTTGATAATAATGAACAAATCTCCAACTCCATCGTGCACTCCCATTTTCCCAAGAAGCTGACTGTTTCCAAGCCTTGCAAGTATGGAGCTAGTGGACCCGTATCCTAATAACTTTTAATCTAAAAAAACGTTCCTTTTTGTGACAAACAAGGAAATCCAATCCAGCATGCATACTAGTACATTTCCCTTCTGCTTTCAGCAGCTTTTCATTAAGTATTAAGTATGATCATGATGATGATCGTGTAGGAGTTTCTGCCGGTAGGGCATATGCGCGCTAGCGTGCTTCTTACATTTTGGAGTTCCCCTTACATCACCCACGACTTCACATATATATTATGTTACCTTTAGTCCATTGTTCATGCCCAAGATACAACTTCCTGGAATTGGGACTTATATAGGTAGGGAGTGAGAAAGGTTGATGAGAGGCCCCGCAAAGTCCTCGTCTCGGTTTACCTATGAAAATTTCATGTAGGCGAGGAGGAAAAATCTAGAAATTTCTATTGTTTCCTAAGCTTTATCTCTTTATCTTCTCTTAATTTTCACAAAGGATGGTTGACGTGAGTGTGGTGATGTGATAGAATCACCTTAGGTTCAATTTCAGACCGCTTGGTTAAAACTACATCTTACAGATTCACAGTTTGTTAACCACACTAATAAGAATAAAAATGCAGTTTTGAAAAATGTAGATATGGTCTATAAAAGGGAGAAAGGGGGAAAGGGAGAATATCTTTTTAGATTAAAATTTCTGATCACTTTTTTTGCAAGGACGACATTGGAAAGATGTGGAGTGAATGGAAGGCGCGCGACAATAGTAATATGGAATGAGATGAGCAATATTTCTCTTTGGTTGGCATGAAGCGGCTATTTTTTGCGCTGAGAAATTTTGCTCAGAATTCTCATGCCGAGGTTAATCTTGGTTTAATTTGGATGATGAAGAGGGGCACAAGAGCTCTCAGATTTTGCCATTCTATCATCTTGAAGAATAACGCGTTATATGACTGGTCTCGCAGCCATTCGAGGTACGGCATGGATTGGCATGCAAATATAGACTGGGAGACATGGCATGCAACAAAATTATCTTCATATTCATTCCTCATGTGCTCGATGCCTTTCTTCTTCTTCGGCAGTACATAGTGCAATGCTAAATCGGCTGTGGAGTTGCAATATTGAGTTGAGCTTGAGCTCAATCCAAATCCAGTGGAAATATCTCCATTTAAATGAATAAAGCAAAAATGCTTCAATGTTAGATCAGCAGTACACACACGCTTCATGTACATTCGAATATGATGGCTTTCAGAAACGAAAATGAGCCTTCCTACTATTGTGTACTGTTAATGGATTTATTTGGTCGCAGAAATTTATATTGTGGAGTGAGCAATCCATGAAGGAGGAAGCGAAGAAGTAAAGTCGGCAACGCTTGCATAACCCTTTCGCACAGAAGCTGGATACGAAGGAATGCAATGAGAGAATTTTCGAACAATGCAACGAGAACTTTGCATGTATTGGCATTGCCTTAAGATGACTGTGACTGTATGTATGCTTATTATTATTTGTGGAAGTGTTTTGGGGCAACTTGAGACTCTTCCAAATTTGTCTAGCTGAAGCCTTCTCCATCAAAGTCTAACTTGCAGTTAATTGCGTTGTATATGACATAAAATTACACTCACAGGGGCAATGTGAGACTCAAGGTTATCAACTTTCTTGACGATCACTATTCCCTTCTCTTGACTTGTGGGTTACAAAATAAATTATTTTGCTATGTCATTCCAGGACACAAAATTTGAATCAGTTTACTTTCGACTCAGTAGTAGTAAACTGCTCATCAAACACCTCCTACAATATGTTTAAACCCCTTCATTCCTCATCTAAATCTCATCCCTTCCTCCACAACAACCCATTCATAATACTTTTTCCATACCTCAACCAAGCATAAACTAACTTTTCCCCATCTTTCCTCAAAATCCTCACGATCCTCTACATAAACACTCCTCCAACTAATGTTTTAAAAGGAAAGCAGAAGGAGTAACAAAGCAAACCAGACTTTTTTTTTCAGAAGCTCACCACACCACCACTAGAGAGAGGAGCCACCACACTACCACCACCGTTGTCGGAGCAAACGTGATGAAGTGAAACATACAGACTTCCAATTCCATTCCAACCATATAGGAAAGTTTCAGAGTCCGAGGAGCCGAGTCGTATGTATATTTTTATAACCATTATCATCTCCTCTCCTCAGTTCGTGCAGTAATACTCCTTAACCCAACTCATACAGCCATATTAGCTCTGCATACTTGCTTTATGTTTCTCCTTTCAACTTTTGAAACTTGCTCAACTGAGGAGCAGGAACATTCAAAGCAACGTCTCGTTTTTTAAAGGATATATCAGTTTATAGCGGAATCCCCCAATATAGCAGAGAAGTTCACACACGTACAATATCATTTTCCCCCTAGTGCATGCCAACTCGGATTTTCCCTTAATGTGTTAGATATGCACATACTCCTATACTCATTCAACACTACCATCTCGACCGACGGACCCAAAATCATTATACCTATGGAAAAGCTCACTCGTAGAAACTTCCAACGAGTTTGCCTCATCTATAGAGATTGCATTGGCATTGCCTTGTCTGCAAAAATGTGTGCCTTGAGCCGATATACTCCACTCCACTATATACCAGCACATTCAGCTATTCCACTGCAAAAACCAAATAGTTAAAAAATGGTATTATCGTGATGCTACTATACCACTACTACCTATTGTATGTACATAACCTAATATAAGTTTGCTTCTTTTAACTTCGTAGAATAAATATGCTCTCAGTTCTCATCATGATGAATATACTGGTATATATATGCATACAAGGGCTCAGAGAGGAACGACACGACATCATCATATTCATAAAACTATATCTCGCTATTTGTATTACATCTTCTCTCGTCTTCGTTCAACATCTCCCATGTAACTATAATGGGGATCTCTATTGCTCATGCTATAATACCGACCGAGTGGACGTACTTTTTTTGTACAAAAGTATCAGAGATTTTTTTTTAATATAGACCAACCACGCACACATCCATACATACATAACATAACACATAGTTTTTTTTTTCTCTCTCCCCTTCTGTACTGCGAGTGGAGTGATGATGAGATCCTGTAAAAAAAAATTTGTACTAGCACACAATACGCTATATCAATACAGGACGGGTATTTACCATTAATTTTAATTCTTCTCTAGTGAAGATCATCATCATCAATAAGAAGAAGTAAGCGATACGATACTACCTAAAAATAATAATAAATAGAGTTTAATGTAGTTTAGCGAAAAATGCGAAAAAAAACGGAGCAACTCAACGATTAGTCAGAGAGAAAGAAGGAACAACACGATTTCATTCCTTTTAGTATAAAATATCGTTAGTAGTTAGCAAACCCGAGTTAGTTTTTACATTAAAAGGTAACCATCAAAAGAGTGGTGTTCCCCTTTTGAGAAAAAAAATTAAGGAACGAAATGGTAAGAAAGGATGAGGAAGATGAAAACTAAAATTTATCCTAAAGGAGGCTTCCCAAACAAGGGGCAACATTCTTCATTTGAAAAAAAAACGATATTTAATATTGGATATCCTCATATACATGCCATAACAAAATGATTGCAGAAGGTTCTTGTGTTCGAAAAAAAAATGTTTTCTCGTACAAAAATATCGAAATGTAGTGCACCGCATCAAATGGTCTTGATTAGCTAGGGAAATAATTACGAGGGCTGTTATTGTAAAGGGCCGAAAATGTTGGTAAGACAAGGGATCCCCTTTTTACTCCCCAGCTCAAGCCTCGTTTCTTTAAAAAAGTGCAACTTTATTGGGAAAAGGCAAATGGGATGTGTTGGATGAGGGGCAAACATGTAGCTTAACTGCTCATTAATATCACATGAATATGAATAAAGGCTCTGTTTACGGAGTGTTTCGAAATGTGTGTAAAAAACTATCTGGCTAAAGAATAGTAAGAAGGGATCTTAGGAGAGGAAAAAAAACAATCCATAAGAAAATTATATGAATGAAGCTGCGTGATTAAGCAAAGTGTGTGGTGGTGTGTGCAATGTGTACTGATTAGGTTTTACATGTGTACTAACGTCAATTCTACTAAACTGACCAAAAACTAAATAGGATTTGGGGAGAATGAATATTATTTATGAAAAAAAAATGTATCAATAGCAGAGCTAGGATATATGTAGATCGTAATCGTTCTCTGATTTTTGCAATGAGCTTATCAATAGTCATCTCACCCATCATGAATGCATGAGCCCATGAGTAACAAAATCACAATCCCCATAAAATAAGTGGAAGAACATGGGAAAAAATTAACAAGAAAAAACTAATGAGTATCCTTGTCTTCTTTTGTACGTTTCATTTAGGTAGACTCACAATAGAATAGGGTTATACTCAAGTTAAAATATTTAAAGTCAAATTCCCTATTCATCCCCATAGTCAAGATATGGACTACTATTCAAATAAGATCCTCATTTGGTTGGGGAGCGGATTTTCTCAGAGGGATGGAGAAAAATGTCGCTGACTAAGAGGCATGTCATAGAACGTTCGCCATTTGCCATTTCGACTCATTCTCAATGCAGGTTCCCTTAAAAAAAATAATTATTGCAGTGGGAGATGATTTTTTTTAATTTTTAAAAGTAATCACCCTTTTTAAAAAGTGTTTCGTGCTGTTTATGTGCTCTTAAACTATCAAATTATCTGAGATTTTTATCTGAATGGCAAAGGGAAAATGAATTCAGTTCGTCCTGTCACAGAGAGAAAGAGATTGTGTAGGAGGAGTAGCTCAATCACTTCGAGAAAGAGAGATGTGATGTTCTGTGCTCGTTCATAATTTGCACACACACTCCACTGCATTGACTGACATGTTGTTCCAGACTCAGCCGCCTTTCTCCATCAATGAATGACTGAAGTCTGCATAAAACAACGTTAATAGTTTATCGTCATTATCGCTGTAGTAGTTTAAATACGGACATTATAGTGTAGGTGGTTAAGCGCATCCACTACGTAAACATTATTCCTAATCTCCAGCCAGAGAGTATAAGCATTCGGACTGTCTGCGTATTAAAAAAATGTTTGGAGAGGGTTAAAAAATATGATTAATTTGCTCCTTTCATATTTATTATTCTCCACCTTATCAAAAGAAAGTTGTTGACGATGATGAGGCTCTTGGCAGTCAACTTGTAATGGAGGATTAGCAGTGTAAAAAAAATTAGACCTCTCAAAAAACTGACTTGAATGGTCATTTATTGGTTACTTTTATGGACCGATGTAGGAAGTCCAATAGTGAATAGAGTCAAATGCTCTATAAAGTTGTTGTTTCCAACTTTCTCCGACGTAGACATTAGTTCCGTAGTGTGTAGATAGTAGATTTCGAGTCTAGTTAAGTTTAATTGAGTTTATATACTAATTTTTCGTGTTTTCTGTGTCTCTTTTGTCATTAAGGAACATACACAACTGGATTCTTCATGAATGGCGTATGAAGAGAGAAGAAACATGATGTGAGAAACAGGAAGTGAAACTGCATGTGTGCGAAAAAAAATTATATATTGAAGCTGGAAAAGCTATAAAAAAATTCGTTAAATATATATATAGTAGTTTACCTATATAGTTGTTAGTAGTATATTCGACTTAGTCAATCAGAAACAATCAAAAAAAAAGAAGAAAATTAGCCTTCTCCAGGAAAAAAATAGGCGTCTTGTTCTCTGAGTAAGTTGCTATATTTGATGATGTAATTTTGTGATACGAAATGTGTGATCGATGGATGATGAAAGCTAATTTTGTTTGGATTGGCCAGTGCCTTGCCATTAACCATAACCGCTTTAACCTTTAATTTACTAACTAACTTGAACATGTTTAAAACGCATTTACATTGTTAGAGCACTTTCTCTTTCAGTTTTTTTTTGTTCCGTTCCTAAAAGCATGTGCTTTGTTGTGATGAATTTGCTTAACTCGTCACCTAACTTATTTAGTTGTTTTCTAATGACAATTTTTTTCATTTTTGAATTACCCTAACTGATGATGAATGACTATTAAGACTGTATCATTTTAAAGAGTTTTTAAAAAAGTACGTTACCCTTCTTGTTTTTTTCTAGAGAAGTCAGTCAGCGAAGCACTTAAAAAAAGGACTGAATGAGCGTCTGAAAAAGAAAAGTGTTGTTTTGCACCACTTGTCTCTACTTTCTCTCTCTGTATCTTTCTCTTTAGGACACACTAAGGACATTTCCCCCTCCAAATACTTTCACTCTTCCCTGGGAATGGCAGTGCTATGGTCAATACAAGTGTCATTTTAGTGTGACGTTCGATATAGTTTTGATATATTTTAATTAAGGGGTTTTTCTTGCGTTCATTTTTCAATTTTCTGGGGGAACCACCGGTTTTATAAAAGATTTCAAGACGCCACGAATAATTAAGAAACGGAAGCCCGTGTCCAGCCGAGTCAAGTAAGTGAGATCCATGTTATTAGCATGAAATGGTAGATTATTGAACTGTTAATGATTGAAAGCGTCTGCTCTTACTAATAACAAAAAAACCTCTCAAAGAAAAAAAAACTGTACAGCTTGAAATGTTTATGTTAATGTTTATTGCAAACATCAGCTAAACAAATGAATGGGGTAGGGAGGGAGATTGAAGCGTCGTATTGAACAGATCATATGTTTTGTTGGGTTTGTGTTTTTGATGACGTATTTTGAGTTCTCCTACTTTTGACTTTACCCAACAGTTGACAGTTTAATTTTTAAGGATCAATTTTAATTGTGTCATAATGCCATTAAAGTGGAATATAATGTGGATATGGCAGTTTCTAAAAGATTTACTTGTGGAAATTTACAGGCGTGGACATATGTCGAGAATGAGTTCGAAAGTGTCCAGTGGAGGCGGCGGCACAAAAAATGAACCTCAACAACAGCAGCAGCAGCAGGTTCCAGGTGGCACGGGAAGTAACAACAACAACAATGCTACCTCAACACCATCCACCACCGGTGCATCCTCTGGGAATAATACCTCCAACCCAAGCAACGCTGCCCCTCCTCCCTCTGCCTCCTCCGTTCAAAGTGGACCAGGTGCTCGAACCAAAGGATCAAGCATAGGGAATCCCAACAGCAACCAAATACAAAACCTTACCAGCCAAAAGGAAAGTAACAACAACAATACTAGCAGTACCAACAACAACTCCTCCAACAAGTCAATCTCCTCCTCGAAATCCGTGCCTCAGAGTAACCAAAGCAAATCCTCCTCCTCATCGAGCAAGCCTCATAGTTCCTCAAGTAAAACCAAGTCATCGTCGAATAAAGCCGAGACCAACTCGTCCTCCTCTTCCGGGCTTCCGCCACCTGCCCCCTCGTCTTCCCCCGTTCCACCTCCCCCATCCTCAACCCAACTGGGTGGGGGCGGAGAGGAGGACGAGGATGATGACGACCTTGATATCGAAGAGTGCGACGACATTGACATTGTCGACAACTTGGAAGGTGAGGAAGGTGACCTGGATGATGAGGAAGATTACGACCAGGACGACGGGGATCCTGAAGACGAGGATCCTGACGAAGATGACGAGAACCCTCTGGAGTTAGAACTCGATGGACATGATGACCTGACAGAGCCTTGTGAGAGGTCACTCCCTGGTGGAGGTGGTCCTGCAAACAATTCCGCATCATCCTACAACTCTCCCATCTTTCTCGGCACCTCTAGTGAAGAGGAAGAAGACGATGAGGTGGGTTCTATAAAAAATCTAGTCTACTTTCTTCTACACATTCTACATTCATATAATATGCGCTTTCATCTTGCTGGAAGATTCTCGCTCTCTGACGTAAGGTCACAAGTCGCAAATAAGAGTGACGATGATGATGTATGTGACTTGAACGTACCTTCTAAATGCAAATTTTAGCTATGTCGACATAAACCTTCATGAATATATTCATGAGTTTCTCATGTCGGTTGTCAGTTAACCTTCGTAAACATTTTGTAAAGAATATTGAAGATCAATATCCTTATCGCGAAAAAGTCACCTACACACTATTTTTGAAAAATCCTGCGGAAGCGCACCTATCTAACCGTAACCAAAATGTCTATAAACTTATCAGATGTCAGAAGCGGAAGAAAAGCTTACAAAGGGAATTAGATTGAAGTGATAAACAGTTTAGACTCCAAACTCATTATGTAGTTGTTCTGTGATTATCGCAGATATAACCTGCATTCAAAAACTGCGACACTGATCCCAATATCGCGAAACGTGACAAAATGTGAGAGCAAAAGATTTACTTACTTTCATATAGGTTCATGGGTTTATCAGGATGTTGGCGCCAGCTTAGTTCCTCCCTTGGTTCCAATTTTTTGCCAAAGTTGAAAATGTCACGAAAACTTTGACATTATGGAATAATCACAGGTTATATAGTATACGTATTTTTTATCACAAAACAAGATCACAACGAGAAAAACTTTGTTGGCTTTTTTTTGCAATGGAGTTATAGAATAGGGTTCGCAAGTGCAATGCACCGATTTATAATTTGTAGTCAATTTAATTCAGTTTTTATGCCTAAAAAATATCTCCATCTTGCTCAGCGACTTCAAATCTAACTCGAGGTTCCGGATTGATACGTACCGGATGGAATATGGAAGAAATGTCAATTGAGTCATCTAGTAGCAGGGTAAGGACGACAAGAGTCCAATCAAGAAAACAAAGAATATAAATGGTCAGATGGAACAGGCTCATCACGTAACTGTAGTCGTTGTTGTTCTGATTATCTATTGGTTCCAGTCCGAGAGGCATAATTAAATAAGAATTACCCAAAATAAAAGTGCTTTAGAAAGTTGAAGGGAAATTATAAAAAAATGAGCATTTGGATAAATCAAATTAACAGCTACGCAAACTACCAATTAGGCCCACCTACCAAGCCAAATTCCGACTCTTCCGAAAAACTATCATGGCGGTGGCGCTTGATGGTCATGATGATGATGATGATGAAGCTTGTCACTTTATCATAGTCGATTAAGCAGTGGCATGTACTTCTTCAGCTATTTGGTAATTTTGCGAAGAAAATGCAATTCCTTATCATGTAGTCTTTCCGAAAGGTGGGCATATTGAAAGCTTCTTGTTTATGAAGACAACAAGCCATTTGCAAAGTCTCATTGTAATGAGCATACCTAGCTGTGGTTTACTTAATTATAACTGACAACATGATTGTCATTATTACAACATAGTTGAATATACTTAAGCATGTTAAATATGTCTTTGCTAAAATATCGCAGTAAATCCCGCACATTCCACCATTGCTGCAGTTTGGTTCAGCATCAGATTGATATGATGACAAATGGATGTAATATGTCATCCATGCAGCTGCAAACTCAAGTTTGCATTGAGGAGGCACATTACAAAAATCAGATATGAGGAGCCATAATAATCATTGCCCTTATCTCATTGAGTTTGGCCGAGGCACGACTGGAGGAACACTTACTTCCTCTTCTTATGAATCATCATCACCAGTAAAAATGTGAAGACATTAATTTGTAAATGCGGCGCTGGCAATGGTAGCACTTTTCTTCTACTTCTTGTCTATATTTGGTAGCAGATTTTTCATGGCATGATACTATGATATGATATGCCAATTGTGAAGCCAAAATCCACGAATGCTTTCATGCAATGCTGATAAATACAAATTACAGCAAATTAGCAAAATGCAAGTCTAAGGAGGGAATTTGCAGTATCCGTCTTTCAACAAATGTATGAAACCGTTTATGAATGAGATACCTCAGCATATTCGTTTCATAGGAGCATCTTAACATGATAAATGATAACATTAACAATATCATTTAATTGCCCGCTTCTGTCTGGATTGTTCCAAAAACATGGAAGGGTTATTTCTCTTACCAGACAAACTTGTCCATCATCCTTGGCAAGGGACATATTCATTGGCCAGTAATCAATCCAGCTTTAGTAAAGCACAAGAAAATGAAACAGAAACTTAAAAAAGCATAATCATATCCCTGTCGGTACATAATATACTTACCCGATAACTTTAAAGAAAACAGTTATGAAAAGTACTAATGTCTAGTAATGCTTAATACGTAATGAGATTTTGCACACTTGCTGGCATTCAGTTTGTCATACAGTTCTACATATAGTCAAAAACTGACGCAGGTTGGCAAAAATTGGGAAGGAAATAGAATGGGTGGGGAAGGTTTGAGAAATTATACTCACGCGTGTGAAACTCCAATCTCCAATCCGTAATAGCTTAAAGTTGACTGCAATTGGAGAAAGATTTGCTGTGCATATTTTTACACACACAATTGCGGGAAAGTCTTCCCCTCCCCTAATTAAGCGGCCATATTACAAGAGACAAATATTTTTTTAATTTAGATTCAGATTTTTGAACAATCTTTAAAATAGGAAGTTTTTACGGTGGATATGGAGTAGGGACGAAATGGGAATGGAAGGTTGTGCGAATATCTATCCCCTCGATGAGGAACCTATTGACCTGCCTAGAATAGTAGAAGATAAAGTCACTATCACTATCGAAAATGATTCCGATTCTGAAGATGAGGATGAGAATCATGGGGATGGTCATCGTCAATGGATTAAGGAGTATCCGGAAAAGCTTGCCAGGCTCGGATCCAAATATTTTACAAAATTTCCATCTTATAAGGAAGGTTATTGGGATTTAGTAAAGTCCGAGGTGCCAGTGGAGTGCATCACTCGAAACCAAACAATCTTCATTCCTACAGATTCCACAGAAGGGCCTCCAAATCCCAAAATGAAAAAGAAGCAAACTCCTGATTACTCTGTGACCATCCTGCTTTATCCATATACCCCAACACCACCCCGTATTCGGGGTAGTTCATCTGTTGGGGATGGAGGCAGTGAGGGCCTGGTGGAATGCTTATATCAACGGATAGTAATGTTCCAAGTTAAGTATCCCCCTCCAATATGGAAACCCATTGTGGAGCGATATTTTTCTCGGTCGGAGCTTCTTTCAGATATCGGGAACAGATTTAGAGGTGATGGGTTCAGGGTGGGTAAAGGGACCAAGTTAGATTGTAAGGTGGGGAAAGTTTCTGGAAATAGGATTGAACTAAAATTTGTCATTAAAACTGACAAGGGAGAGGGCGAAGAAAGAGTGATTCGGGGCAAAAGGCATTTCCATAAAGTATGTTTGATCTCTGATAATATGGACGACCCAAATCCAAAACTCCGTTATAAATACGCAGTTGTTGAAAAAGGTGACCATGATATTGTTAAGGCGGCGGCAGAGGGCTTTAAAAATCCAGCCAAGGTGAACAGACTTGTTGCTAAAAGTGCTTTTATATAAGGCTAACTGATGACAGAGTCGGTTAAAGTGATTAAAATTAGCTTGGTTAACTACTAATTTGTATGATTATGTTTTATTTAAACAAAATGATTAAATTTCTATTGCGTCAGGGCGAAGCGGATGAGTCGCTGGAGAGAGAGGAGTTATCAGTATCGGACGAAGAGGAAGACGACGACGAGGACGGTCTAGAGCCCACCGGCTTTCTCCTCCCTCCTGACGGAGATTCCGCAGGCATTCAAGGGATTCCACCGGATGCGCAAGCTCGCCTGGAAGCATTCTTCGAGGCAGCTGGGTTTACCGATGGGAAGTTGATGAGTGACCCCGAGAACCTGCGAAAGCTAACTCTAACCGTGTCGTCCGCCCTGGGTGAGGCATCCGCGGCCATCAACCGGATGCGTGACTCCCAACGGAAGAGTATGGAAGAGGGTAGGAATGACTCCATGGAAGAAGGCGATAGTCTCCTAGCTCTAGCCTGTTCCTCTGGTTATTTCGAGTTGGCTCGGGTGCTGTTGGCGATGGGTGCGAATGTGGATGATCGAGGGAGCAAGGGAGATCTCACGCCTCTTATGGATGCTGCCTCCCAAGGACACCTGGAAATTGTCCGACTCCTTTTGAGCCATGGCGCTGATGTGAACGCTCAGTCCTCCTGTGGCAACAGTCCATTGATGTACGCTTGTGCTGCGGGTCATGAAGATATTGTGAAAGAGTTGCTGAAGTCTGGAGGGAGGGTGGAGGATAACAATGAGAATGGACATACGCCCCTGATGGAAGCCGCCTCTGCAGGCCATGTTGGAGTGGCAAAGGTGAAAGGAGTATATATTTTGTGATTCTTAAAATCAATTTTAGATTTCAAAATTGTTAATTATGAAAAATTTTACTTGTAAATTGTAGATCCTTCTGGAGCACGGTGCAGGAATCAACACCCACTCGAACGAGTTCAAAGAGTCAGCCCTGACGGTAGCTTGCTATAAGGGACACCTGGAAATGGTTCGCTTCCTTTTGGAAGCCGGTGCTGACCAGGTATAATTTTTTCACAGACAGCAATTGTTAATTAATTGGGATTTCAAAAGTTTGAAACATGTAATTTTCTTTGTCCTCCTGCAGCAACATAAAACCGATGAAATGCATACTGCACTCATGGAAGCGTCCATGGATGGTCATGTTGAAGTCGCCAGGCTTCTTTTGGATTCCGGCGCTCAGGTAAATTCAGCTAATAAAGTTTGATTAAAAGTTACTATGCCCGTTATACAGGTACAAAGCCACTGTCATGCATGTTAAAATCATGATGTAAACTTAATTATTCATGCTCAAACAGGTAAACATGCCAGCCGACAGCTTTGAGTCACCGTTGACACTTGCAGCTTGTGGAGGACACGTGGAGTTGGCTGAACTACTCATTGAACGTGGTGCAAACATCGAGGAGGTAAGCAAAGTACACAATATAAGTATGACTTTTGTCAAGAAGGCGAGTAAATATATTGCGATAATTTTACCATGAATCATTCAAATCTAGTATTTGAGCAAAAGATAAATAATATCCATTATCTTTTGCAATAAAATTAACAAAGCGCTATAAAAACCATTACAAACATGCTAAGCAGTAAGCTACAAAGTTAAGTACAAAGTATGTAAAATTTAGTTGTTCATTATAAATTGAGTCATATATCTAGTCATCTACCAAACCAAGCTCAGAATCACCTGCTACTTATCATTGAATCTTAAAGAAAGTTGAGTCTGACTGAACTTGTATGCTTTTTGAAAAAGCTATGCCCAAAATAATTTAGTCTCCCGGAAGTAATTGGGATATGTAAGCCATTAAATTAATTATTAAGTAGTTATATAAGAATCTAAATACATTTAAAAGGGTTATAAATTAAAAGTATTAAAATAAAGCCTCAGACCAGTCAGATCATCGGGAAATGAACGAAATATAACCGGGAAATGACTTGACCTTACTTGTGTCAAAGAAAAGATGCAAATGAAATGAAATGTTGTCTTGCTCTTCCTGACCTACCTCCATGCACATGGCTGCCGAGGGAATTGGGAATGAACTCAATGCATGATGCACATTGCACGTGTATAGCGGCAAAAAGGAAATAAAATGAAACAAATGTGCTCTGATAACTATATGGACAATGGACAAGGACAACCATGTGGCTCTGAAAGAGAGGCAAGCGACTGGAGGTGAAATGCACTTATTTACTAAAAAATACACTGATTGATAAGCATCTGTAATCAACATCAGCGCTGTACAGTCTAGTCCTAGCCTAGTTTTTTATGCGAGATTTCAAGCGTTAGTTGGCTTGATTGGATTAAAATCACTATTAAAAGCACAGCTGACAGGTTGTTGAGAGTTAGATGAACGGAGCGTTTGAAAGAACTACATTTAGTTGTGTATTTAGCGATTTTAGTTAAAGAGTGAAGGATTTCTTTGGTGTTTGCTACAAAATAAAATCCCTCGCTCAATGTTAAGTTGAATTTAACAGGCAGTTACGAATGGATAAGCTAGTAAGGTGGAGGAAAGTAATTTGTTACGTAACTCAAATTAAGATTAGTGTCAAAGTATTTACTACAAAAATAGATTTAGTAAATAGATCAATATGCGAACTTCTTATGTGAGGAGAGGAATTGGTAAGGCTAAATAAATTATTCCCTCAGAACTAGTAGTTGTTAGTATTAGCCACATTAATTCTTATCTAAATTAGTGCCAATTGGTTTATATCATATCAGTTAAGAAGATGGAAGCTGCCAGTGTGGGGCTTGTGGCGGAAGTCGATGTAAATGCGGCAAAAGTCTGGGACAGATTTTCCTCCAAGTCCGAGTCCTTCGACGCGTTTCATTGTTCGGGATGCGTCTGCGGTGGTAATGGCTCTCGAGCTCAACGGAGGTATGCTGCGCGAGAAGAAGTCAAGTCCGAATCACGAAGAAGGCGTAAGAATATTAAAATCCAGCTGCCTCATGGGTCTAATTCTAAAAGCCACTGCCGGCATTCGAAACTAAAACATGACATAAAAGACTGTGATGATGAAAAAGAAGAAGAATGCACGGCTGAAGTGAGGACGGCGGTCAAGTTTTCGACACACTACGGATTGCTACGTTTCGACCAACGTGCAAAGTACTTGGCACTGTGTATATTCCTCTATGTTAACGGACAACCTATCGGAATACTTAAAGATTTAGATGGACTAGTTATTCCCGGCAGACTGAC
The DNA here is from genome assembly GCA_034696885.1 of Lepidocyrtus paradoxus. NCBI lineage: Eukaryota > Metazoa > Arthropoda > Collembola > Entomobryomorpha > Entomobryidae > Lepidocyrtus > Lepidocyrtus paradoxus. The sequence goes on along the minus strand of JAQGAH010000331.1, from coordinate 19,410 downwards.
CTTACACCTGTTGAACCTGTCCCAAGAAATGTTTTTACCTGGCAAGGATTATTTTTGCATGGCAAAGTTTGATAAATTTCTACTCCATGTAATACTGCCAATGATCGAGTTGACCTACAAAGATGCCCAACGGTCCCAAGCCATGTATCCTCCTACAGCAGAGCAGATTGGGGCGATGCGGGTCAACTTTGTCAAGTTTGGGACACGGATTAAGGGATTCATTGACAAGATAAGGGAAATCGCCTTCAACCACATGAATAACATCAGCAGTATCCCAGATAACGAAGTTGGCTTCCCTGATATCGATGATAGGGTCTTTGCAAGCTGGCCAATGTTTTATGAGAGGAGAGATAGAATCGACAAAATCTTTGATTCGTTTCAAGTGGATGATTTGGACAATATGTTTGACAGCTATTGTATGGATCTGATTGAAAATGGTCCGCGTGTCCCCATTGTGCCGGGGTTAGATGATGCCTTGAACAATCAAGACGAGGATAGCAGTGACGATGAGCTTGAGTTTGAAATTGAGGTTTGAAGTAAAGAGTATTTAGTTGTAATTAATGGACTATAGTAATAGGATTAGGATAGACTAGGATTAATGTATTAATAAAAAGGTTTGATCACGTAAATATCATTCTTTTACTTTAGCTTGACTAAAGGTCAAAAAAGGTCTGGTTATAGTCGCATCGCGTCATATTATGTTCTTATTATTTACATGCACTAGTCAAAAAAATGTTCATCGATTGAATTTCTAGTTTGAATTGTTTGATTTTTTTAGGTGAACGATGAAGGCTACACCCCGCTTATGGAAGCTGCTCGAGAAGGTCACCTTTCAGTGGTAAAATGTCTGTTGAAGAGCGGAGCCAAGATCAACGCCCAAACTGAGGAGACTCACGAAACAGCACTGACCCTTGCCGCCTGTGGTGGTTTCCTGGATGTGGTGGACACGCTCTGTAACGATGGGGCAGACATTGAGCTCGGTGCGTCTACCCCACTTATGGAGGCTTCCCAGGAAGGTCACTACCAAGTGGTCAAGTATCTGTTGGATCGGGGAGCTGACATAACCAAACAAACCCAAACCGGTGACACAGCGCTTTCCTACGCTTGCGAAAACGGTCATGTGGATGTAGTTGAGCTTCTGATCCAAAAGGGAGCTGACCCCGAGCATTTGTCGGAAGGTGGAAGAACCCCTCTGATGAAAGCTTGCCGTGGAGGACACCTGGACGTTATTAAGTATCTTCTGGGAAAAGGTGCTGATGTGAACCGACAAACGGCTAGTAATGACCATACACCTTTAAGCTTGGCATGTGCGGGCGGGCATATTGCTGCGGTAGAAGTTCTTCTCGCGGCAGGAGCAAACCCATTTCACAAACTGAAAGATGGAAGCACAATGATCATTGAAGCAGCTCGGGGTGGACACACCAGCGTCATTCGAGCACTGCTTGACTATCCACCGAGGGAGAAACAGCCAAGTCAGGGGAGCGTTCCTTCTGGAACTAGCAAGCAGCCGCAACTGAAGGCAACTCCGATTCCAGCCAAGTCCCAACAAGCCCCGGCTGTGGATAAAGGTCAGTCAACATCTTCAACAGCAAGCCAAGGCCAAAATAAATCGGTTTTGAGGAAAAGTCGCTCAACATCAACATTAGAATCGTCAGTGGCTGCGCAACAACAGCAGCAAAAACAATCAACTGGGAATGAAGCTGGTAACAACCAAGGTTCCGATGGGGGACAACCGGTGGCTAAAGTAAAACAGCAATCGCAGACTGGCGGAAATCACAATCAAGCACCAGATGCTCAACTGAAGAATTTTAACGTGCCCTTGGCGGACGGAAAGGTTTCTGTGTCAACTATTTCGCCAAGCAAAGGGGAACCTGCAACAGCAGCGATCAGTACTGGGAACGTGCCGCCGCGAAAAACAGCGTCCACCTCTAACGTTAACCCCAACCTCACAGGAGCAACTGAAGTTTGTAATGCTTGTAGCAGTGGGTCTGGTGCCATCAAACAAGGCGAAGGTCATCCTCACGTACATCATCCTTCAACAACACAGCAGCAACATCATAACGTGAAACGACCGGCCGCCTCGGAAAGTGGTATCATTGCACCAACATCATCAACTTCTAATCTATCTGGATCTGGCGTATTGGTATCCCCGGTTTCACCACCGGCAGGATCCTGTGCTCCACCGTCTAGTGGACCTCCATTGGTCCCTTCTCAAGTCACTGCAGCGACGGCCATTAGTGAGCGACCAAAAGCTAAAGCAAACAAGCCAAGTGCGAGGAAGCAGGTTCAACTTCAACAGCAATTGCAACAACAACTCCAACAACAGCAATTATTACAACAACAACAACAACTCCAGCAGCAACAACTACAAGGGAACACAAATCAATCAGCAGCAATTGCACCTGCTCCAGGCACAATTATTTCTCCGGTGGTCACAGCAGCAACACCCGGAGTAATGGCAGTCCCTGCACCGGCCCAGTGTGCTGGAATGCTTATGACATCACCGCAAGCAGCCACAGAATCTCTAAGGTCGCAGGCTGCCGTTACGAACGCGACAGTGCTCGGCCAAACTGCAGGTTTAAAAATTGGACCTGTATCTGCAGATACGGCTCAACATATGGTTGGCTCGCCAGCTTTCCTTCAAATGCAGGTACAGCAGGTAACGTAATTATTCTAGGAATTAAGGGGAAGGGAACCTTGTGTTATTTAAGGAGAATAAATCGTTTTCACTAATTCCAGATTTTGACTCATCATCATCAATCCCAGTTTATTTACAAGGAAAAGAAGGCGTTCGGTGATGCCGCTGGCCACTACGAACCCATCAACTTGATTGAAGGACCTCCCACGGAAATGATTGATTTTACGCAAGTCCTAGCTGGTGCATACAGTGCTTCCACGGGGCCGACAGGCCAGATTCCGCTCGGAGCAGCGGGTGGAGTGATGCCGGGAAGTATCACGTCAGGCCAGCCAGGGACTGCCACTACAACAACTACGACAACTGTCGTGGTCACTCACGGAAATGGAGAAACAGAGACTATCATTGATGGAGAGTTGCCTCCAGGCGCAAATGAGATGATTATGAGTGCTGCAGCTGCTGCCTTTCCAATGGACTGTTTTCCTGGATCAGGTAATGCTGATGGAGCAGGTCTACCCAGCCAACTCCAAGTTCAGTCGTATCAACTGACATCACCGGCAGCTGTAACATTGGCGCCCGATCTGGCACCTCTTACAACCACCACAATGCACACGACAACAATTATTAACTCTTCTGGAACTACGAGTACTAGCTTCCAACCCCAGATCCTACTTCCGCATCCTCCGCCTTTGCCCCAAGCTATTGCTGCGGCGGCTGCTGCAGCAGGTTTGATTCCAGCCACTGGAGCACCCCCAGAAGGCGCTCTCAGACAATTACAACAGCAGCAGCAACTTCATCAGCCACAGCCAGCGCCACAACAACAAAAGCAGGCAATTCCGGCGGGTACCACTAACAAAGGACAACCAATTAGCAAGGAGAAATGTATCCAGCAGCAGCATCAACAGCAAGCTAGTTCAACCACCAAGCCAAGTAGTCAAGTGTCATCAACATCCAGCGGACAGGTCCAGCAGCAGCAGCACGGTCCAGTTGCTGTCCAGTCCATACCCAAGAAGCATGTGGCCAAAAGAAGTAGACCATTTTGCCAACAGCAGCAACAGCACCCTGTTTCTTCGGCTAAAGGTAAACTTTTGAACTTGAGCAGTACTATTTACGTTGTTAGGGAAAACTGGCATGTTCCTTCTTTGTTGACAAATTTTTAAAAAATTATTATAAAAGTTAGTTTTTAATTTAAAAATATAACGATTATAATAACGTTGACCTACATCAACACAGTCCACTGATAGTAATTTTTGCAATGAATCATTCCAAATCTAATGTGTAAATACATACTATGAATATTATTTGAAAAGTATTCTATATTCTGTCTAAACATTTAATTTTGTTTCCTAGTCCCTTGACACGAAATGAAAATGCCTCGCAAAGTCGTAGATATCTGCGTTGACATTGTCTCTCTGTTTCCTCCAATAGTAAATGTTATTTCTCAAAAGTTTTCATTCAAAAAGAGCAAGTCAAAATCAGATGCCGATTGTAATAGAGAATTTAAATTTAACTTTATCATACTATTTTTATCACCTATTCTATTCATTAAGAACAGCACTAATATGGAAATATTTTTTCAATTAAATTTTTTCATTGCTTCTTCAGGGCAAAGCCATTCGGTGGCATCCACTCAAACAACACCCACAGCTGCGGACAAGTCATCCAACGCGCGCGCTTTAGACGTCGACTCAGCAACTGAATCTAACGGTGAAACATCCCTGAGCATCGCCGCTGCTTCTGGTCACTATGAAGTAGTGGAGTTCTTGATTGGTCGAAAGGCTCATATTGAGCATAGGGACAAGAAAGGTTACACCCCACTCATTCTGTCCGCTGATGGTGGTCACGAGAAAGTTGTGGAACTGTTGCTGAACAATGGAGGTGACATTGAAGCACAGTCTGAGCGGACGAAAGACACTGCATTGTCGTTAGCCTGTACGAAGGGCAGATATGAAGTGGTGGAGCTGCTCCTCAAGAGGGGAGCAAATAAGGAGCATAGAAATGTGTCAGACTACACACCCCTTTCCCTTGCCGCATCTGGGGGTTACGTCAGCATTATCAAGTTATTGCTAACTCATGGAGCGGAGATCAACTCGAGGACGGGCTCAAAGCTTGGCATTAGTCCACTCATGCTGGCAGCGATGAATGGAAACACCGCAGCTGTCAAATTGCTCTTGGACATGGGTTCTGATATTAACGCCCAAATTGAGACTAATAAGAATACTGCGTTGACTCTTGCCTGTTTTCAAGGTAGACACGAAGTTGTTCAATTGTTGCTGGAGCGAAAGGCAAATCTGGAACATCGAGCTAAGGCATGTCGATCGAATGCCCACCTTTTTATTAAACAACTTTATGGTAAGAGTACCAGTCAGTAAGGTTTAATAAAAACGACTTTTTGATTTACAGACTGGTTTAACACCGTTGATGGAGGCTGCGAATGGTGGCTACGTGGAAGTTGGTAAAATATTGATTGAGAAAGGTGCTGAGGTAAATGCGGCACCCGTTCCGGCAACTCGCGACACAGCGCTGACTATAGCCGCTGACAAGGGTCACTACCGCTTCGTTGAACTACTGTTGAATAAGTACGGAAAAGATTATGCAACAATTAATTTACCCTCCTCTATTCCTATATTCCGATATTATGGATTGATTTCTTTACAGGGACCGTGATACCAATAATAACTAATTAAACTTTGAATTGTTATTGCAGAGGTGCTATGGTCGACGCCCGAAACAAAAAAGGATGCACTCCGTTATGGCTAGCATGTCATGGCGGCCACCTTGACGTCGGCCAAATCCTGTTCCGTCATAGAGCTGACCTTGACTCCCAAGATAACCGCAAAATATCTTGTCTGATGGCCGCTTTTAGAAAGGGCCACGTAAAGGTGATCCGTTGGATCGTCAAAAATGTTCAGCAGTTCCCCTCCGACCAGGAAATGACGAGGTATATAATTGGACTTCAGAACGAGCCAGATCTGTTAAAACGGTGTCAGCAGTGTGCTGAATACATCAAACAAGCCAAGGATAAGCAAGCGTTGGAGGCTAACAAAAACGCTACCATTTTACTCGAGGAGTTGGACCAGGAAAAAAACCGAGAGGAAAACAAACGGTTGGCCGCACAACGCAGACGCGAAAAGAAAAAGAAGAAGAAGAAGGAAAAGAAGCAACAACTATTTGGTGGGTATTGACAAAAATAAATACATTATTTTTCCCTTGTTCCTTTTTAATTTATTGTAAACCTGCTGTATGCAGGTGGCCAAGATGATGACGATGATGACGACGATGATCAGCCTCGAAGGCGGGGTGGATTGGATGACGATGATGACGACGACGATGACGACGAGATCCCTGTCGACATAATAGACTCTGGAATCGACGCAAACAGTCAAGGTTCCAATTCTTCCGCCACACAAGGTGATTTAAGTAAGCATCGTGGAAATCCAAACAAGGGGAAAGGGAAGGAAAATCAACAGCAGAAGCATCAGCCCCCACCACCAGTTCCTCCCCAAAAGTCTGCCAGTTCAAAGTCTGTATCTAGCAGTACTAGTGCAGCTACACCACCAATTCCTGATGTCTTGGACGGACCTCCATCCTCATCCCAACAACAATCCTCCTCCAAGTCAAGTCGGAAAAAGAAGAACAAGTCAAGCAAGTCTGTTGCCAGCAACAGTAATAACGTTGAGAACAAGATAGACTCGGAGAATAATAACGAAGGCTTGAAAAACATCAGTAACTCGATTAGTAATACCAGCATCAAGAGCACCTCAAAGGAGAATCAGACAAGCAAGGTGGCACCTTCAGGAGGAAATAATTTTGTTTCCACCAAAAGCTCCACAACCAAAAGTTCTGCTGGAGATAATGTCCTCCGAGAAAAGGTTGAAGTTGACATTGGAATAGGAAACAAGAGTAGCTCCAATAAGAAGGATAAAAAGAGTCGTGGGGAGTCCGAACAAGTGCAGTCCCAGAAGGGGAAAGAGGTTGCCGCTGAAGGTCCCCATTTAAGCAGTGGTTTCCATTTGGCAAGCAACAAACTTTCCTCCACTAACGTATCAAGCGCTATGAGTCACGGGTAGGTCGATATATTTGAATTTAATGATAACATTCATTAGCATATCTGTTTCGCTCATTCTGAATACAAACAATTAGAATGTTATGTAAATCAGACAGGAAATGCTATCAAATGTTTTGAGATTAGCATATCATACATGCCTTTATGAGGAAAGCGTAGATTGTATCTTGTTTAGACACGAAGTGAACGAGTCGAGTCTAAACTACTAGAACATGAGTTTTGAAGTTAGGGATAGAGAAGCCGTCCTCGCAACATCGGTTGTGAAGATTAGCGATTTATTTGATTGCCGTTGTCCTAATATTAATTAAAGTTGACGTTTTGAATTGACATTACAGGATGTCAGGTGCCTCCATGAACAAGAAGATGAAGGGAGGACTGGAGACAGTCCCTGTACCAGAGCCGTTGATGGGAATCTCCCTCAGTCCGTCCCAACTGAAGAAAGGTAGTAGCGGAAGTACTAGTAGCACTACTTCCTTCCCTTCTACAGCAGACCATGAATCGAGCCATCCTGTATTTACATCACCTGGATCCGTGACGTCCTCCTCAGTACCATCTTCCGTGCCATCAGGAATGAAATCAGGAGGCACAGGTGGAACACCTAGCGGCAAGGCTGCTGGAGCTGGAGTAAGGAAGGGAGACGATGGATGGAAAGAAGTAACTAGGAACTGTCCTTCCTCCAGATCAAAGAAAGTAATTGTGCCGTCATCAGTAATTTCTCGTGTGATTGGCCGAGGTGGCTGTAACATTAATGCAATAAGGGAGGCGACAGGTGCCCATATTGAAGTGGAAAAGCAACAGAAAGGCCAGGTTCAACCCGAGCGAACTATCCAAATCAAGGGAAGTGCTGACGCCACTAAACAAGCTCATAACTTGATCACTGCTTTGATGAATGAGCCAGATATTGATGTCAAAAAATTATTACCAATGAGTGGTGTACGAAGCTCTAACTCTACGACAACTGTTGGTGCATCTGTCACTCCGACACCATCTTCTATGGGACAATTCCCTGTCATTGGATCAGTGACTAGTTTGCTTCAACAGCAACAACAAGTGACTTCCGCGATGGGAGTTCAAAATTCATCCAACGTCACCCCAACTCTCCCAGGACTTCAGCAAAGTTCTACAGGAACTGGTGGAAATTCCAGCAACATGAGCACCCCCGTGGATATTATTATCCCTCCAACAACTGGGGGAACGTCCTCAACAGTTGGAAGTAAATCTGGCCCGTTTGGAGGAAAAGGCGTGAAAGGATCCCCATCCAATCAGCGAACAATTTTGGGAAGTGGAAGTCCACCTCTTACAAGCATGAAGTCTGGATCCCCTCCAATCAAGAAGCCCGTTGTTGTGTCCTCTCAAAATCAACGAGGGAGTAACGTGGGAGGAAATAAGCGATCTAGTGGGGGAGGTTCAATTGGAACATTTGCTGCAAAGTTGGTCCAACCTCTACAACAACAACAACAACGAATGTCACAGTCTCAACACCATCAAGACTCCCAAACCTGGGACAATAGACAAATGACTCAGAGTAACGCCACACCAACTCCCATAGGGCCTCAGACCAAGCGAATGACACCAACGAGTGGAATTATGGCAGCTGCCGCAACTCCAGCGACACCATCAGCAACGCCACCTCCCCAAGTTCCAATTTCACCTGCTGTTCAGCAGACCACGTTGACCAATACAAACCGGTCCGCATATGGAGTCCAACAGTCCGGCCCTCAGCAAGTTCTACAAGGATTGAGCAATGGGCCTTTGAATGTAGGAATGATGACGAATGGCGGCATTGAGACAGGAAAACCGATTGAGGTTGTAGACTCTGTCAGGGCTTCACTTGACACCACAACCCCGGATCAGCAACAACAACAACAAGCACAGTACCAACCACCTAGAAATCTTGCACCAGGCTCTAATCCAAATTCAAGTTCTACTGCACCTGGGGCATCCTCAGCTCCCGGAGGAAACCGTTCCTCACTCGATATGGAGCATCATCATCAACAACAACAGCAACAACAGCAGAGGGCCCCATTAGAGTACTCTCCATTCAACTATACATTTAGCAAGACGGCCGGTTGGTTCCCTGGAGATTTGGCAGTCAACTCCAATAATCCTGGGGGTGCCAACATTCCTGGAAGTGGAATGCAGGGTGGTCTATCTGGAAGCACTACATCATTGAACAGTAGTGTCGCTCGTTCGATGAACTTTGCATCTGTGGCTGCTTCAGGAATTTCTACAAGCACGTTGAGCACATCACAAGCGCAAATGAGCCAAGCTGGTGGAATGCAGCCCAATGGAGGTAGCTTAAGTCAAGCTGCCGCTGCTGCACTAGGACTTCAATCAGGAGGCATGTCAAGAGTAAAAACTGGCGAAGTGGACTCCATCGAAGGTCCAAAGGTTACCGCAGATGTTTCCAAAGCTCCAGGCTATCGGGGTTCACCAATCCTTCGTCAAATGCAACAGCAACAACAACAACCTCCTTCCTCATCCGTGCAGAATAGTCCAGGTACACCATTCGGTGGAATTGCTATAGATGGACCTCTCTCATCCCATTTTGCAGTTGCTGCAGGTATCACCACTGGTCCAAGCGGATTGGTCAATTTCGGAAATAATCCTGGTCCTGGCGTGGTTGCCCCACCTGGCCAGCAAAGACAACAGCAAGGTCAACAATTTGGAGTTCAGCAACAGCAGCATCCTTATGGACAGGATGTGAACGTGATGAACCCACAGCAAATGCTTTTCTCCAATAACAGGTAATATGCTCGTAATAGTCTGATAGTCTACGTAATACTATCTATAATGAAAGTGCATATTTATGGTATTTAATTTGTTTTAGTTAAATGATAAAGTCGAGTATCTCGTAATGAATATCTAGCTCAAGTCTTCCTGTAATAATTCTGTATTATTCGTAACTTTCATCCTTGTAAATAATTTCTCGGTAAATCTATGTGTCCGTCCGTTCTGCTTGTTTTTCTTTCGTACAAACCAACGTAGTCATTTCAAGTCACTTTCTCAGTTGTCTGTTGTATCTCTCATTAGATTACATGTGGCTTACGAACAGTTTCATTATCGTAGTTATCTCTGACTTGATTGAATATAAGTATTTATATCTATATGATTTATCATTTGCTCGACATTCCAATTTCCATCGTATTTTCTAATTTTCTGTGCTGTAAAGAGTCTTTTCGAAACTTGTTGGTTTGAAAAAATAGAAACAAAAGCAAGAAGGCTAGTTAATGAGGCTAACATTTTTCAAAACACTTTTGTCTGGTACGGGATGGAAATAATAAATAGTAGTGGGGATGTTGTTCCTCCTTCTGGTGGTGGTGGTAGTATTCCAACTGGTGTTGTAGTTCCTCCTGTACCAACAAATGTGGTCCTATCCTCTAGGCTCAACCCGCGGGCTCCCAGTTTTAACCTCCCAATGGGCAAGGTGCCATCCGGTTCCCAACAGCCAAATCCTGGAAATCAGCAAGGGATTTCCAGTGGAGGTGGCCCAAACAATCCGCCAAACTCAATGGCATTTCATCAGCAGCAACAACAACAGAATCAATTTGGCTCTGCTCTTCATCAACAAATGGGCCAACAACAGCAACAGTTCAAGGGGATGGGAAATCAGTATCCTGGCATGAATCGGGTTGGAGCTGGAAGTCGAGCAGTGGGTGGAGGTGGCTCTACCCCTAATCATGGAGGAGCTGGTGCAGGATCTGGATGGAATAATGCATACAGTGAAGATGCTCTGCTCAGTTTCGCAGGATTTGCTGCACTTGCTGCATCTTCAGCCGGAATGGTGGATGGTATTGGAGGCGTAATGTCGGGGATGGACCATATGGGCGCTGAGTCACCAATGGTGGCTCCTCCTGGACCACCAAAAATGGACGATAGAAGGCAACTACCTAGGCCGATTGGTGGAGAACGAGCGTGGAAGCAGAGCTCAAATAGCGGGGGAGCAGGTGCCGTGAGTGGATTTGGTGCTGCACTCCAAGGTTTTGCAGTCTCACCATTAGACTGTATTGATGCCGGCCCTTTGCCACAACCTATCCAGATCCCATCTTCCGTTGGGGGAAATCCCCAACAACAACAGCAGAATCAGCCCCATTGGCTTGGAGGTCTATATCCTCAGTCTACATCTTCAGGATCTGGGTATCCTTCACAACAACAACAAGGACAGCCTCCACCACAGTTGAATCTGGGCAGTCATGGACCACCTAAGGGGAGTGGAGCGGACTCTAGGATTTTATTAGGCCGTCGTATGTTTGATGAGATGGATGGTCGAGGAATCATGGAGCTACAGCAACAGGTATGGCTGAAGTCAATCATGTTTATGAACTGTTTAGGTCTTCTACAATTGAATTAGAGCAATGTTTAAATAAAGAATGTTTATCATTTCTTTAGATTTATGAAGGACAGCGGTTGATGAATGGAGCGGGAGGAGGGAATCATCCCCTTATGCAGATGCATAATCCACAAATGAATCAACAGCAACAACCAATGTTTGCGGCTTATGGAGGTGGAATGGATCATGGTGTGGATGCGCAACATACTTTACCCAAAGTAGATCAACATGCCGCTTGGGACCCCCAACTGATGATGGAGGACAAGTTAATGGTAATTTTGAAATGCTATAAAACTATCTTGTAACTAACTTGTAAGAACAACCAATGATCCAGAATAAGAAAATAATCCACTTTATCATTTTGTCTCTTCTATTTTGCAGGGCGGTTGGGGAGCTTCCAAGTGGAATAATTAAAAACAAACCAAACTTCCTCTTAACAAAAGAGTATAATCAAGACCATCAAACAACTTAAAAAAACTTTATCTTATAAATGGATTGCTATGTAAGGCATGAAATGTTGTAATTTTTGTGCTCGTTCATTCGTTCGTTCGTAGAGATTTTTTATTGTTATCCAAGAAATATTTAAAAGAATACAGATTGTTAAAAAAAGCTGACTTATAATGAACTCAGAAGGAAAGTAAGGGAGAGAAAGTCTTAATTTGAGTATTCAACTGTACAAAAGAGATTACATTGTTCTGAAAAAAAAAACTCCCTCAATGTTGTTGTATCGCTGCTAAACTTAACAATGATCAGAAATTGTACAGTCTGAAGAACATATTCAAGAGTATTCTCTCGTAGTAAGGAAGGAAAACTAAACCATGTCATTAAATACTGAAAAAAAAACTCAACATCATCCGTAAAGTATTGACCTCTAATCAGTGTTCGTTTTTCACTCTTTCTCTCTGCTGCTGACATATATAAAAAATATGACAAAGAGGAAAGGCCACATTTTTTTAAGGTTAATATTTCAAATCTGCTGCTCTAAAAAAACGGGATGATGTCAGGGGTCATATAAAAGAATTGGTTTTTTGTTATTTACTATTCAATTACTACTCCATACAACTATACTATACCTAAAACTTACTTTCTGTGTACTATCCCAGATGATTGTGTAATGAAATGAAAACAATGCTAAACTTTATAATTACTACTTCAAATACTGGAGCCCAACAGTTGAAAAAAATGGGAGAAGGCGCGAGATGAGAAAATGTTATTATTATAAATGAGAAGTAAACAAAAATAAAGAAAAAAAAAATCAATACAAAAAATAGAAAATCTCTGAGAGTTACTACTACACTACATAAAATACATATAAAACACTACAACATTACTATTATACTATTATAATAATTATTATTATTGCGTACTATTATTATTACTCTATAATTATTAAGGAATATTCTGAGAAAAGCATTATATGGAAAATAAATAAAATGTGTTATAGACTTCTTGTTGATGATGATGAATGTAATAAAAGAGAATAAAATAACGATGATCGTAAAAAGTATTATGATCACAGATCCAATCTTAGATTGAGAGATAACGTCCCTTGAATTGTTTCGTTACGAAAGGATTAGGAACCGAATTTCAAGCTAGGGATTTCTGGGTTGAGCCCTGTTATGGAAAGATACCTGGTTGGAGTTTGTTTTTCTCAATTTTTTTCAAAGATGGCTTTTATGATAGCAGTAGTTTAATGATTTCTCTTTAGCTAATCCAATAATAAGGCTGATTTCCTCAAGTTTATCCAGCCGATTTAGTACGTAAACAGGAATTAGAAGGAAAAATATGGGCGTGGTATTTGGCACAGGCGAATCATCCTGATCATAAATGAATGGGGAATCAATGAGCTTCATTTTATTACAGACAAATTGTTCCATTGCATGACCTTAGCATATCCATCACAATCCTTTCATCTTTCTACCCTCCTTGTTTGTGACAATTTTTTTTCCTTTTAAAGATGATCTCAGAAATTTCATTATTCCTGCCTGCACCGAATTGAGCAGGACAAGGGAGTCGAGTCCTCTATGATTCCATATCTTTTCCATAATTCTTGAGTGCTCAATCGATCAATCCATTTTTTTCAGCAATCCATTATCTCCAATTATTTAACAACAAAACAGCATTAGGAAGAGAGTTAACTGCTTCTGTGACTCACAAGCTCATTCACAATCGATGCCGCATCACATTTCATAGGTGTGGAAGATGGAATGCCTTGTACAATCCAAAAAAATGACTTGACTTGAGCTTTTTTTTGTCTTCCATGAAAAAAACCGCGATCACTGAGTAAAAACAGGAGTCGAAAAAAGACCTCACAACTCTAGTTGGAAGATAAAAAGGGGCTAAATCATAATCTAAAATCTAAATGCCTTGGTTTTATGTGCTCAAGTGAGCATTTATATGGGTTTCTGGCAGATTCTAAATCGAAAGCTATGCATCCGCAATCATAAAGCTCATGTAATAAAGTGAATGGAATGTCATGTTAGTTGTCATTGCTCAATGTTCTGCAGAAATAAATTGCAAATAAATTATTGCACTTTAGCTCTTTCGCAGAGTCAAAGTCAAGCTTAAAACTTGAGGGGTAAAAAAATGTCAGACAATCGTTTAATCCTATATTACAATGGTCGGAGATAAATCATCTGGAGGTAGACGATGCCTTTTGCTTATGACTTTGTAGATAGCAACGCTTCCTGTTTAATTCTGAAGAATTTTTATATTTTAGCCTCCCAAAAAGGCTAACAAGAGCAATAATTTCCTTCAGTTAAAACTTGAATTATGCGTTCCTTAATTTCTCAAGATTACTCGGATTTTTTTTTTCAAACCTCTCTCAGCCCATATCCGTATCCTGGTCTTTGAAATATAATTTAATCATTTTAATGCCACCTTCCCTGACCAGTCCCAAATTGAGGATCATTCCAAATTGGACTTCTTGGAAAGGAGGATAATGCTGATGATGATGGAGTGGATCGAGAGAGGAGGATGGTAATTGATACGTTATAAAAATGTAATGATAGTCTGGACTGGATTGCATTCTTCTCTCAATTTTTTACACTATCAACAACGACGGACGTCACTACTCCTCCCTCCTACGATACAAAGATTTCATTGAGTAAACTTGAGCTTGAGTGTCCATTAAAAAGCGTTGGGGTTGAAGCGCAAACATAAAAATAACTTTGGAGCTATTAAACCACGATAAAAACGATATTTTCTGCAATTCTCCATCCATTTTCCATTTCCAACTCGTCTTTACGCATCTTTCTTACACTTTCTGCAGTGAGATTTGTGGCAGCTTTGGTTCAAGGTATCTTGTAAGAAAATCCATTATAACTCGTTAGGCCTGCCATAATCCACAACATCCTTGTTTTTGCCTATCATACCATATTTTTTCAAACAATATCTCAAACAAAGAAATTTCTTGTTGTGAAAAAGCAAAAGTTGAATGAAAACTTTTGGATCCTTTTATCAAACTGCTGAAATGAGTCAGTGCCACATGGCCATCACTAATACAGCAATTATAGATTGTCAGAAGTAATCACAGATAAGGATTAAAATTGGGTGGGAGGAGAGAAGAGGGAAAATTGATGTCCAACGCTCATCCAAAATTATAAGGTTGATATTGATACGAGGATCTTCGTTAACAAAGGAACTCTCCATTCTCCAAAACTGGATCATTTATGAATGAACTTAGGCATTAGGATTTTCTAACTGTGACCTGTGCAGAGACGACGATAAGCAGCTCGGCAAAGACTAGTGCCGGACTTGTGTAAAAAAAAGTAATCCTTTTTTTGTTCATCTTTCATCGTTTTCATTTCACATTCTTTTTGCCCCTTGTCTGTGTCCATGTCGCTCCCTGTCCTGTGTGTGGAGCAATAAAATGGCTTAACATGAAATGAAAGATAGGAGGAATTTTATGGGCATGTTGATAGGAATACAGTTGGAGTTTGGAGGGGACGCAACGCAGCATTGCACGCATGTCAGGATTTTTGCGAAGCAGTTGCAAATTACATTTCGCAGTACATACTAAACAGCAGCAATGGCGATTATCAAGCTTTATCTTTATAAATGCATTGACGCTGTTGATGTTTAGGCTGTATAGAAGCTAGATAGATAGATTTTTTTTGCTCCAGCTTGGCCATATATACCTGTTTGCTGGCTCTCATCGAAATCTAATAAAAAGCAAATCAAATTAATGAGCTGTCCAACTCGTAAATTTTCCCTGCTAACAATCTATTTCTGTCCTTTTTTCGCTTTGCATTGAGCCATCCAAATAAATTAAGAGCCGATATCTAGTGAATCTACTTATAATATTGGAGAGAAATATGTTCCGTGTTACGTTGTGCTGTTGACGGGGAAAAAGAACGGATCAACATAAGTAAATATATAGTCAGATTGGTATGGAAGCCAAAAGTTGGACGTGAGTGAATTCCCCCATCTGGAAAAATATAAAAATGGGAATATTATTGGTGCTAATCAAATTAAAGAATGAAACGGTTTGTCAATCAAGCTCGCCAACTGCGTGGTGGTGGGCCAAAGATGTCAACAGAGTTTTATACTGCGAGTGTAAAAACAAGGAAAATTTCATGCGTAAAATATATATTGCATACGGAAGTAACGGGATAAAAGTTAAGTCTTTATTATTGGGAAAAATTGAGACAAGGGATGACAATGACAATTTACTCAGGGGATTGTTTATTGAACTTGTGATGAAAATAGACTCTGTCTTGTGGAAACCCATGGGGCAAAAAAGGGAATTGTCAATTTTATAATTATGACTTGTAGACTTTGGCTTGGGGCATTCCAAGACATAGGCATATTAGTCCTGCTCTTCAATTTCAGCTCCAATTACCTTCCAAATTGATGAGAAATGAATGGGAATTAGTAACTGGTCTGACAGCAGGACTCTAAACAGCTCATGCTTAATTACACATTCTTTACTAGAGCCATGCAACTTTTATGATAATTATAGAGTATCTTCCACAGTGTAACATGACTAAACTGTTATTTTGCGCGTTGGGGTGTTTGCGTTAAAATTGGATTGAATATTGATTTGATTGTGGAGAGGCGTGTTCAGTTACTTAAATGCGTCTAGATGTCTTCTCATCATTCATTTTTTTCATGTCATGTCCCTACCCTGCGGCGCAATTATAACAGGGCCAAGCACATGTGTGTGTAGCTGATGGACTCGAAAACAACTATTTCCATTTTCTGCACGGATCACTCCACTCGTAAAGAAAAGTATGTTAACAAGTTGGAGTGATAAGATCAAGACTGTAATCCAATCCAGAAGAGACATCCAGAGTTTACAGGCATGACAAACAATCCATCCCTAGCCTAATCTCCAAATCTGTATACTACTGTGCAGTGTCCACTTAACCGAACTAATTATAGGAGGTTGATAATAAAATGATACTTAACATGCCATTGTTCCCCAATGGAGACCCCATCCATACCTGATCTCACCCAACTGATAAAGTTGTAACTTGTCCAGGTCTGCTCCACCAACAGAAATAACTCATCTCTCGTAAAAATCCCCTCGTAAAATTGACTGACATGGAGGAATTTGTCGTTTATACTGCCAAGACAAGCAAAGTCTCGTAAAAATTCTGGATTTTTCTATCATTCTTATTTGTTCATGCCTAAAAGGATAGCTGTACAAGCTTCATCATCATCACCACCACCACCATCAACTCCAAAAAAGGGAGGAAACACAGTGGGGCCAAAGCAAACAGTCAGTGATCCAATTTCAATTAGGATTCTGCCCAAAGCTGAGGAATCCAATTTGGTCTCCATCTTCTTGGAATATATATCAGCAAACTGCATAAATTACAATCACAAACAATCAAGGAATGAGTAAGACACGAAGATAAGGAAGATTATTAAGCGATTACTGTCAACACCTCTTTAATTTGTTAGTCATTTTTGAGTGAATTAATTTCTACCCTTTTTTTCTCTCGCCTCTCCAACTGATCCACTTTCT
Source organism: Lepidocyrtus paradoxus (assembly GCA_034696885.1). Lineage (NCBI taxonomy): Eukaryota > Metazoa > Arthropoda > Collembola > Entomobryomorpha > Entomobryidae > Lepidocyrtus > Lepidocyrtus paradoxus. Next base: position 2,405 of record JAQGAH010000331.1, on the reverse strand, counting down.
GACAACTTAATCATAGTTAATCATAATTTTCCACAACATTCATTCCTTCTCAAACACGTCAGCATAAGTATGACTGATTGGAAAATGATGATGACTTGATCCGATTTTTTCCCTTCTTGTCAACTCAATTGCTAATGAGCCGGCTTATTAAAATCAGCAAAAACTATTAAAATTTACATATATTTTATGATTATCTTTTCGTCCAGATAAATAAGTTGTAACTATGATTTGTTGAGATGCAATCAATCAATCAGGTTGTCTCGTCTTCTCATTAAAACTAGCCAGATATAGCAAAAGCTCGAACTGATTATTATAATGATATGATATGAAATACTTTCCAGGAAAAAATATCGAGCAAATATTTTTTTTTCAACTTTGTAAAAAAATTCCACCTGGCCCTGGATTCTTCTTAGTTGTCTTCCTACCTTCAACCTTATAGTTTAACAGAGGTTTTTTTAATGGTCTTTCCAAAAGCCAATCCTCCCTCCATTCAAAACTCTCAAGTCATATGTATCGGTCCGCACATGAGCATAGTTTGATACAGTTATAATTAGTATTCAAGAGTATCCCAAGTGAAAACAAGGAACTTGACTAGATCAAAATGATTTTTATTAATAACTCATTTATTTATTGCTCATTTTTTTCTTCCTGGCCCTTTTCAGACAAGGATTGCTCTAGTTTATAGAATTTTTTTTGGGCTAAACTGTCATCCAATTGATGGCTGGGTTGATGTTTTTTTTGCTTCGCAGAGCTGGATTGAAATGAGTTGGGTTTGTAGAGCAATAAATAAAATGATCGATAATAAATAAATTAATAATAAAAATTGAGGAGAGCATCATAAGAGGAGGAGGAGGATAACAAAGGAGATCATAGTCAAGCAAAAGCACAGAGAGAGATGTCGAGATTTGTCTCATGTCATGTCACGTTTTTTTCTCGTAAAGATATTATAACTGGTTCAATTTTCGCAAATATCTGTACCCATACTCCAAACTCAGGAGAGTACACAATGTTTTGTTGTGTTTAGCAAGGGAAAAAGCTTGTCATGTCTGTTAAAGCCAGGCAAAAGTGTCAGCATCATCATCAGGATCGTATCGATCGATAATAAAATATTGTTTGGTGGACTTTTTTGGAATGCTCAGTTTATTAATATTGAGCTAATTTTTTTGGACGGGGATCTCTCCACTTTGTAATGTGTTGTTCACGAGGAATTTTTGGGAGGCAGTGGGGTGTGGCCATGTCGTATTAAAATATATTTTGGTTTGGACATGAGCTTGTTAGCCAAGCTGGCCATTCCAAGAATGTGTCTTGTTTCGAATGACAAGCTTAAATGGGATGATGATGATGATGATAATGGAGGGTGATGAGCATGATGAGTTTAAAGGAAGAGTTTAATAATGAGACTGATATTATGCAGGAGTTGATGGATTAATCGTCTCGCTTTGCTGCACCTTGTTAGGACGTCATCGATTGGATGGCATGCCAAAAATTCCAATAATATCTTAATGAGATCAAGGGAGCCAGCAACTGGATCACGCGAGCCTCCAAATAGCATTCCGTGAATGGATCAACTTGTTTATGACTCTGGCTGCTGATAAGTTGGAGTGGAAGATGAAAGGTGTCTTAAAGTACATCCGTAGTTTAAGATGAGTTATCGATCCCGCATAATGTTTCCTGGAAGGGGTTTCTTCATAAATTATACGGCTTTGTTAGTCCAGGAGCCGCTTATTCCAGGAAATTGGAATTTTCTAATTTACTCTTTTAAATTTATTCCAATATCGAATCAAATCAACACATCCGTTAATGAATTATACATGGGGCGGCTCAAAAGCAGTTTTGATAAGACAGTTTTACATCCGACAATGAGATCATTTGTGCAAAATTTATTCAGTTTTCAAAATCTTGCATTGTAACATGAGAGATTCCTGTATTTTAATAAACCGCAAGCTTTTGACAAAACTCAAATGAAAGGAATGCCGCTACCGTTTCTTACGTAATCCAGATGCATGCATAATTTTTTGCAAAATTATTATTGTTTCATTTTCCAAGATATTAGCGAGATAAACAAGCCTACTAATGTCTCCTCACATTACATCACTTATATATCACGTGTAATCCTCCTGAGATTAGATTAAGACGTAATGACAAATAAAAACAATACAAGTCAAATGGCTGACGGTCACCCTTAACTCATAATTAGGGCCCGGATAAGTCCTATTTTGCCTTTTCATTTCTGGACTTAGAAAACGTAGGCTTTTGGTATACAAACACGTTTCGTAGAATTTTAAGTGATTTGGAAGGTGGTTTTTAGCGCCTATTTTGCCTATTTCTGGGGTAAGCGCCTATTTTAGGTTTTTTGAAATTTATGCTATTTTTGGGCATATTTATTACAAAAAACTACTTACTCA
>JAQGAH010000330.1:0-47689 GCA_034696885.1 Lepidocyrtus paradoxus | reverse complement strand
GGTAAGGTACAAGGTATTACCTTACCGGTAACTTACCTTCCGGTAGTACCTGATTCCGAAAAGGTAACACCCTCTGCATGAATCCCCTATAACTTGTGTCCTTTTTCTGGTCACCACAATAATAGTATCCAATTCCTTCCTATATCTATTTCTGTAACAAGTGGTCAGAGCCCATTAAAAGCTATTCATTCTCCAGAAGAATCCCCAGCCAAAGGGATCTCTTTTCGTGGGGAATTTCCAAAAGAATGAAATCTCACAAGGAAATAAAAAGGGTTGAATGAATTGTGTTCATCTTTCTATTCTATGATCCTGATCACTCCACTGCTGTGAGTTTGACTGCCACCATAAATTTGCCTGCTTTTTTTCCTCCAGAATAAAAGCAGAATATGTTTTTACGCTGTAGAGGAAGCTCCCATTAAAAAAACGAGCCCAACTCTCTTTTTTCCGTCACAGAAAGAAAAAAAAACTGGGGAAAAAAGTACGTGGTGGAACAAAAAGGACAATATTACGTGCTTAGTGGAACGTCATGTGTGTATTATACTTAATGTTTGGGACAATCCATTCAACCACATTTTCTCCTTTTGTGTGGGGGAAAAAGATGGGATGACAATGAGGAGGATGGATGATGATACGATATGATTTGGGATGGAGAAGAGGGAAAAAAGGGGTGACGTGATCTGATTGGTAATATTGATAAAACATACTTAGATACACCGTTGTTGGTCCCTTGTGGAGGATCAATTTGTCGTATACACATATTTTCACTATGAAATCATTTCAATGTTGAGCTTTTTCCGAGGATTCTCCTTCCCGGGGGCTTTCCACAGTCCGACGTATATCTTTAGGGGAGATGCTTAATAGAAAATTTGTCAATTGGATGGGTATTGACCTTAGAATAATTGACAGTGAATTGGGGATGGAGCAGAGCTTGATTCAGTCTGATACAGTTTGGCCATCTGTGGTTCCAAACATCTAGTACTTTATGTGGGGGATGAGGATATATATATTTTTTTAGGAAAGACCTCTACTTGACTATATAGGTAGTCAAGTGATGTCTGATCCCCATCAAGGAAAAGAAAATCTGAGATGGAAATCCTTTCACTTATTTATTTCTCCCGTGGTCAATGGGAAAAGAAGTGATGAGCTGAGGGAGATGCTGAATCGAGTAAGAAGGAGAAGCTGAAAAGGAATCCGCTCAACTATAGCGATCCTACCATCTCCCTTTTATACTATTGTCAGCGTAGTGGAGGTAAGCTCATTTATTTGATTTTGATCAGAGTAGACCACACGCATGTATTGTCAAATGAATAATTCATTGGTCGATAGGACTATCACTGGATAAGAGGGATGAAGTTGAGAGGAAAGAAACCTTCTTTACAGTTCCCTTATGGATCCGATCCAGTCTCCCCCGTCCGGTTTTCTTTCAAGGCGGGTTACCTCAGAGACTTGAAATGTATAAAATATGAGGGATGTGATATGAATTCATCCAGGCAACTGGATTTTCACACGTGTATGAATGGTAATCCTCTTTGAATCTTCTTGCATGGTCAGTATCATATTGACAACCTTCCCATTATATTACACCATTGAATATCGAGCAAGGCTGTTTTTTTTTGTAAATGGGATAATGGACAATGACAATCTCTCCTAATTTCTGATAATCACCCTGGCCATTTAAAATTTAAATAGTGTTCAATCCGACATGCTAAAAATGGAGCTTTTCATGTTACCCCGAAGCATCCTCCCCCCTCGATTTCGTAAAAGAGATCCGATGACTGATAGAATGGGTAATGGACGTGATCGCTTGTAAAATTATCTAGCGCGGAGTGGCATGTAAAAAGGAAATTTCCCAGTGTTGTCCATGTGGGAAAAATCCATCCTGACGTATGTATATTCCCTTCAAACCTCCGACTGGTATAACCAACCTGAACGACAGTTGCCCTATTCCTTACAAGGTAGAGGGAACGCTATCAAATCAGTTTCACGTCAGAAGGTCCTAGGTTAACCGTCAATCAAAGGTTGAAGAGTTAGCCCCCATGGATTTTTTTGTCTAATCAGCTGTCATGAGTATTTGACAAGTCGACATCTCCTACCAAGATATCATATTGGAGGTTATACTTGCTCAGCGTTGCGATTAGTGGATAATGCTTGTGGAATGGGAAACATTTAATAAATGTTGGATTTTTTCCACATACCACTGACACGATGATGTGGAAATGTTGGTGGATCGGTCTCAATCATATCATGTGAAAAATATATTATTTACACGAGAAAGAAAAATTGGATGTTTGCGTTACCTTCATAGTTTGCTGACTTCAAGTCAATTAAGTTTTCTTAAAAATTTACATAAAATGTAATTATGATTTGTTTCCGTAATTATATCTTTGTTATTATTTTGAAGTAGGTATAAATACGCATTAATTTTTTGATGGTTTCGTCTAAATTATCCAAATTGATTGCACAAGTGCAAAACGTGTTGAATTAGCAAAATCATACAACGATCCGTCCAAACCACTCTGCATGCCTAATCATATTTGCATCATACTACACACCATCAACAGCAACACCAGCTTTGAGGGATTAGCTTCAACAGCAATAAAAATCATTTTCAACGACGTCCTTTCCTAAACGTTGATGGAGCAGACTCCATCTACAGCGCATCCACTGAAGTACTTATGTTCGTAGCTCTACAGACAAGATGTAATCCAATTGATTGGAATTGAAAACTGAACAAAGCAAAGAAACATACCATTTCAGAGTGACCGGTCGGTAGTACAGCATATCATAAGCTGATGCTTCAGCAGAGTGCTTTATGTCGTCAGTCCCTTCACAGTACCATTATCACCAGTTCATTATTATGACGGATTTCAGATACGCAAAGAAAACTTAAAGGAACTGGAGTCATCATAATATCAAGCAGATAACCCAACACCTGTGCTCTTGATCATTTATATCTAGCAAAAACGGTAGAAAAATTTAACTTAAATGTCAGGAATTTAGTAATTGTCAAATGACACTTGCAAATGTAGTTAGAGTTTCAGCTTCCGATACATAAAAATTAGGTATAAATCTCTATGCGAATCTACATTTATTTTAGTTTTTTCATAGTTACGCAGCTACCTAATACATCCTACATTCATTTAACATTTTTTTTTTCGGGGGGAGAGCTCTTCCTCCCTTTGTTGGCTTAGTACAAGCGTGTACAACACTTGTTCCTCCTTTCTTGTATTTTTTCCCCTTTCATTCCGTTTTTTTTTTCACTTTCCCTGCATTATGTCAAGATTGTCAGGGAAGACAAGGGGAACATTGTAAAATAGTGGGTTATACATTCCTCCAAAAATCCATTCAGCTTTCTATAGCCCCATTTCGGAATAAAAAATGCATAAATGCATAGAAAAAGTGTTTTGAGGCATGTATTACTTTATTGGAAAGTGAAAGGGAGCGGCAGATTTTTGAGGGTGTTTTACAACATTTTTTTTACAACTTCACTTTCTCCCTCTTATCATTTGCGTAACTGTATAAAAAAACAGGGATGGAGAGATTACATGATCCAATTGCTGTTTTGAGAGATGTCAATAAGCAATATTGTCAGTCAATAAGATTATTTGGGAGATAAGGTGATGTGTTGTATTAGATTAGGCTCGAGCACTTTCTCCATCTCTTTTTTATGGAGATGCAATTCTCATACCCCCCTCATCCTCCTTTCAACGAGATCTATTACTCTTGTTATCCCACATAGGAATAACTAAGGGCAAAAGAGAGAGCTTTTTTTCACAAGTTTTTTTCTTCCTTTTTCTCTCTGGTTTATCAACAAAAGGAGAGATCCCCTCCCAACGAAAGAATGTAAGTGTGTATCTATCCACTTTGTCGCAAATGGGGAGAGTTTCAACTTTCCCTGTGAAATTTATAAAGTTCCCTTTTTTCTCAACAAAGTCAATTGTCTCTTTCAGATAAGAATCAATTGAAATGCAAATAACTGTTGGGTGACAGCCTCTTTCATGCTTCATAGGCTACATAGGCCAGCGGAATGATTCCATAAAAAGGGTGCTCAGCTTTAATAAACTGCTTCTTTCTGGAAAAAAAATTGGTTGGGACTAGTCAAACTCCAAAGCTCAGACAAAGATTGGGAAGAAAGTTGGGAAAAGTCAACACATCACGTTCCCCAAGTTGCGATAGCTAGTATCAATAATGTAGCGTTGTAAAGGGGCTCAAGAAACATAATTTTTGGACTGAATTTCCATAGAAATTTGTGTTTCTTTTTTATCTAGAAAACTGTTAAATATCTTAACAGAACTTGCCAAACTATTGATTACCGTCTCCCTTGACAAGTTTGTTGGGGATGCATGATAGGATGTAGCAAGTGTTATTTAGGGAGGTCTTCAACTTCCTTTTTCAAGTCATTCGACGACTTTATCTGAATTATTTTTTCTCCTTTATTTTTTAAGGGATTCCAAAAACGGGAAAATGACCGCGATTATGTTTGGTTCTTTACTTCCCTTTCTGATATTTTGATCTTGATGCACTCCACTTTTTCAAAATAATACGGTGAAAATCAAATGGCGAACTTTGTCCTCAGACATTATGAGTTTTTCATTAGTCATGCATATAATCTGATCCATATAAAGCTCCGTTCCTATACAATTGAAAAACAATTTTCCCCCAGAAAATAAATTCATAAAATATTCATAAAACAACATCTTAGAATTTCCTTATCCCACAAGAATATTACTCTGTTTAAACATTAAACTTGGAGATCGTTAAAGCTTGAAAGTAAACCCTACCAAGACTAAACTTAACACACTCGACTTCGATGATGATGATACCGATCTTACTTGTATGAGTGCATTCTAATACAGTGCAACTCCCTTTCCGTTTAGATTCCTTGCAAACAATCCATCTCTCTATATTTTTCATTCAACCCCCTTCCTTGCTTCAGCCTCATTTCCCATTCAATCTTTTACTGCTTCCTCTTTTCTTTCGCTTCCTCCTCCAACATTGTTCCAGTTGTTCATGAAAGGCTGAGCAGAACATGAAACAAGCTATACTACACTGCAATGAGCATACGACCTTTCCCTTGTCAATGCTCTCACAATGCAACATCATATCATCGCCATCATATTCCCAGCACTCTTTCCAAAATATATTCTTCACTTGAAAGAAATCCTCCTTTTCTTCCCATTCCAGAGGAAGTGCAAGTCGGCCGGGGAGAAAGCTGGAAAAAAACTTCAAAGGCTCGGTGATTCGATAGAATTGAGAAAAAGATCGAAAGATCAAATGGACAATGGAACTTCCTTTTCAGCACGACAGCCGAAACACTTCCATGCCTATATGCATATCAATAATATTTCCTCTGAAATTTAAATTTCATCCAAGCATTATCACTATATCATTTATACAGCTTGTATATCTCTTTCCGCCGAGAAAGTCTGGAAGGGTAAGAGTCAAACGTGATGTTTTCATTTTCCCCAGCCTTTCATTCATCCCTAATATGGGATATCTCTTTGGGGAAATATCTCTGGAAGATTCCATCCCATTCTATGGCATCGTGCACGCATCATTTTTCACAAAAAAACACAGATCATCATAACCAAAAACTGTTTGACATAATACGCCAAATCTGTCAAAAGTCAAAGAGGATAACAGTTAGCGGGCTCATTGAATGAGTGAGTGAAGTGCATGCATGGTTGGGCGAAGGGTTGGGAAGTTTTTGGATGTGCCAGTCAGGGTTGACTGCTCACTCCAGGATGATGGTCTTAAATGGAGGGATGAGGAGAGGTTGATAAAAAAACCTTTACGTTGGGTGGTATTCAAACAGGAAGAAGTTATTATAAAGATATTTATATAATTTAACTGCTATAAGTATATTGGGAAGATTTGAAACTAGCTTTGTACTTCTCTTCATGCCAGGTTCACTCAACTTTGCATAAATATGGAGTGAACAGGCTGTGGGAGGCTGGATCGGGATGAGGATGTAAAATGGGATGATATGAACAAAAGAGAAAGTCTTCTTGATATTTTTTTTCGGAGTGAACGGTTCCTCCTTTTGTGGAGATGTATGTTATAGTAGGAAGATTATATGCTTTTCACTTTCCCCTTCCGTTTTTCCACATGATGATCTTTTGAAGACTTTTCAACTCAATGTTTGCCCGTCTTTCTTTGTAACGTGTCCTCTCCGTGGGATGGGTGATACAGGCGAGTCTCGGTTGTCAATTCAGACTAAGGAAACCCAAAATTGAAAGAAGCCGCTGGATTTCATTTGTGACTAAACACCTATCTATCTGTCATCTCCCTCGAATCATTAAAAACTTCCGGGGTTGGAAATAGGGGATGATGGGGATCCAAAGTGCTTGAATTATATTATTAATGATTTTTTTTAGAAAAGAGAAGAAAATTTGTTTCTGAATATTTCACATTTGTGTTTGAGATCCCATAGGCTCATCTAGAATGTGAGTACATTTATGTTATTGCCACATCAAGCAAGATACCTTATCATCAAATCTATAAGAAAAAGATAAGATGAAAATAATAAAAAACTTTTATAGAAAATCTAATTTTCCTTGTTCGGATTCCCAAGCTTTGCTAAAATTAGTGGAAAACTATGGGGAAAAATCCTGATCAAGGAAAGATTAGAGTGGATGGATGAGAGCAAAAGAAATGTGATTACTCCGGTTGATGAGGGCAAATTAAATTATATTTCCATGAGATAATGTTGCAGTATATAACTATGGCTAGGGCACTTAATGGTAGAGAAGTCAAAGTAAGAAAATGTTATGCTATGCATGGGTAGGAACCAAGACTATGACAATGTTTTCCCATGCCACTGATTACGATGATTCAATTTACTTTAGTAATGATGAAAATGGAGGGACGAATTTGTAAAAAGTGAATATTTAATCTTGTCTATATATAGCAGCTTAAATATCCTCTTCCTGAATCAATCCTAAAGCAAATTATGGAAAAAAGATCAAGAAGGAACATGTTTAAGATGAGAAGATTCCTTAAAAAAAGAAATCCGTTTTTTGCATTAGAAATGGCAACCTTCTTAACCTCCCCAATCCGCCTTGTCCCTTCTGATAACATGAACATGACAAATGAATCCATGTACAAAAAATTGCTCTGGCTGTTTCGAAATTAAATTTAAGCCGAAATTACAAAAAAAAACATATAAACCAAACCGAAAGTTTTATATATGTTTTTTGGTCTCCTTTCCCACAACCAGTGGAACTTAAAGGAAAAGAGTTATTGTGAAAATCAAAGTCCCGCATTTATAAAACTTGCAGGAGGAGTGGCCCAGAACAAATTGTAATAGTAATCGTTGTAACGGGGTTGAGGAGCAGGGCTTTTGTTGATATTAGATTGTGCTTAAATTTTCATTTACTATGCTGAGCAGAACAAAGACGAAAAAAAAGCTTCACTAACGATAAAATTGTGCTCCTCACCAGTCCCGAAAATAGTTTGCTGTTAGCTGTCAAGTGTATTAATTTCTTTCATTTTCTATTGTTTTTTTTTCCTCCTCTTTTACATCTTATTCTAAGAACTGGGAACTGGATAAATAGAACATGAGAGAAGAGAAGTAAAAGGGGAAAGTTTTTTTTTCGGGTATCTTTCTTTCCCATCCAATTCAACTTTACCATCCATATATAGATATATCTATCCTGATTGCCAAAGAATAGGTAGTGTTCCCTTCTCCAGAAAAGGCTTGTGCTGGTGGTGGTTATATTTTCGTAATTGAATTAGAGAGGAAAAAAACAAGGAGACTCTGAGAGGGAAAGATCAGTGGAGATTCAAATGGGAGAAAAAAGTGATCAAAGCGGGTGGTAGTAAAAAGAGAAAAAGAAATTAACGCAAATCCTCGGAGTAAATCAGTGTCGCTCTGTTTTTTCCTTAAAAAAAGGAATGTATCAACGGGGAAAAGAGGACTATGCATATTACGCCATTCCATACAAGGATCTTTACATGCTCCATCACTGCTGATGCAACAACGGAGTAATATATAATAGTGGAATGAGATAATGAATTAGAAAAAAAAAGGAATCAAAGGAGCAACTTACTTTCTGGGGAAAACAATGGGAAGGGAAAGAACTGAGATGTTTATATGGAAAGGCCAATATAAGTTTATATACAGTTGAGACGGATACTGTGCGATAGTAATGATAGCTATTTCTTTTCTTGCTTTGTTTTTTTACCCGAGAAAATGAACTTGCTTGCATAAATGCTCGTGGGGTGGGGTGCCCTTTAAGTATTTTGGCTTTGTTCAATGGGAACTTACATCCTGCTTAAACGCTTCCGAATTAAGTCAGTATTATTTGCAGAAATAAGTTGATTGAGACAGTATTTTTGTATTGAAATGAATGCATTTCTGTCTTTACTTTTTATCATAGTCTGTTTTCATTTGAATAATAGTTACTAAATATAGAAAGTTTTACTATAAAAAAATCATAAAAAGCTAATTTTTATCATTATTTTAAGGGGTAAAATAACGACAAGAACGACTTTCAGGAAATTCTCAAAGATAACTCATTTGAGAAAAAACATCCATTCACAGGAAACCTTGATGTTGGTTTATTATATCGCAAGTGATCCAGTCGTTACCCAAAAAAACCCGGATTTAAAGTCACCCTGTATTTCACATCTCATTTTAGACATGATTATGATGATCTTTTGGAGATAGAAGGGAAACTAAAATGGCTTTTCCATGATTAATTTTTCTTTTGCCCAACAACTTTTCCCTTCTGGCCTCCACTCCCTGAAACAAATTAACGGAATGCCCGGAGATGACGAGAACGATATAGATTCAAGGATGAAGACATTTTTTAAACTAGTAAATGACAAGACCGGATAAAAAAAGTAGTGGAAAGGTGATTTACAGTTTCAAAGGCACAAGATAAGATGATTGGCTGCGGAGTGGAACTTCAAAAAAGTATTTATCTAAATTAACCCGTAAAAACAATTTTCACAAGTCTTTATTTCTTCCAACCGATATGAAAATTCTGTCATAAAAGTTGTAATTGTTATTCTTGTTTAAAAAAACAACACAAAAAATGGACCTTTGCATATGCTTTTGACTTTTATTACTGAATTTTGCAAGGAGCTTTCTAAACAACGCATTCTAATAGGCATAGTCCGTGGCACCCTCATTTTTTTGTAGAAACAAACTAGCTTCAAGCTATAATTTCTCTTCAATAATTAATACCAACTATGAAAATTTATTAGTGATGCAGAAGCATATATAATTCCTTTATTACACTTATTAGCTAATTTACGCTCAACTTTATCCCAACGTTAGCAACACACTTCCCTCAGACTTGGCTCGGGAGACGAGCAGCCATAGAGCAACTTCAATAATTGAGTAGCAAAGAGTAAAAAAAAACTGTTTAATTGTCCTTATTTCTTCTCTCCCTTTCATTATGACATTCATATCTGCTCTTGATGATGATATTCATGGTAGCTTTATTCCCATAAAAAAACTTTTATTTTTTATATTTTTACAAAAAAAGTGTATAATTCACTCCAGTTCTCCCTTATTTAAACTATTTTTTTACAGTTTTTTTCCCTGTCTGGCTGCTATGTACCAGCAATTATCTACAGCCGCGAGCCATAACTGATATCATAATCATTTCTTCCATCCGTGACATGAAAAAAAAAGATTTTTTTTAGTAGCAGAGGTAATTCAAAGTAGAAAAAAGTGTCCATTTAAAAAGAGCCTTTCACTGGGAGAAAGGCATCTCGGCTAGTGGATCCGGAAGCCATTTCATATCATGCTGAAGTTTTACTCACACTAAAGTTAGCATTAATTATGCTATTATTTTAAACCGGCTAGAAGTTATATCTATATTAAATGATGCTAGAGGTGAATGCAAGGTTAGACCTTTGTAATAAATAGTTTTGAAAAAATGAATTTGCCATAAGAAGGGTATAATAGGAAGAAAGGGTTCCCGAACATACGACTTTTTTTTAGGGATAAACTTTTTTTTTGTTAATTTGGCTCGGTCCTTTTCATTCCTGGAATAGTTATTATATTACCGGCAGGTTAAATTGATATGACCTTTGATATTATACTTTAAGTATTTAATATGGGGAGGGTGAAAAGAGAGATTCAAATACTTTTCAAGAGTTGAAGAAAGAATTTTATCCTCGTCGGATTGCAGATGGTAATAGGGCTGAGGAAAGCGGAGAGGTGAGCAAATGAAAAGTGACAATTTTCACCTCAAAACTCAACCAGAGAAACCTGTTCCATTAGATCATTACCCTGTAGCTGAAGCAGATTTATATATTGTAGCCGCACTCTCCCATCTAAAGCTCCACCTTTGCCGAGACCACACACTGCGGTAATCTGGCGGCACTCTTTCCCTAATATCGAATGTCATTTTCAAAAAGGACTCCAAAGAGATTATTCTTTTTAACAAAATACCCAAAAAATAAGGGGGATCCAAGAGGGAGGAGAAAGTCTGTAAAAGTAAGCAAGGTGGAAAAGGATGCCTACTGTGGAAATGAGAAAGTGACTAAGTTGACAGTTGACTGCCGGGCTAAAACCACAAATACCAGGGAAATCTGATCCTTTTATAAAACTTTGAAAATCGGTGGCTTTCACTTATTTCGGTGGGAGTCACCTTATAAGATGGGAAGATTTAAGCAAAACTTTATGGCTACCCACATATATGACGTATAGCATGTTTATTACAATACAGGGAGGGAGGTGTAGTGGAGAAGAAAAATGAAAAAGATTTCTTCTTCGAATTTTTACATTCCGACTTTATGTTAGTTCAAGTTTGAAACATGTCGTTTTAAGTTAGTCTTGGGTATATTTTTTTATCCTTGTGTATCATTATCTTCATTCGTTTTTTTTAGAAAAAAACTACGGAGCATCCTTATTAAACCCAAGCTAAGTTGAGAGTATACCAGAGCATTCGTCATGACGTGGAGTGAAGATGATTCCGGAGGTTTAAAAGTGAAATCTGGGAAGGATCGAGAGGGAAATTTTGTTTGATTTGATCCCCACGTATTATTACCATTATTATTATTACCGAGAATTACCCTTACTTAAATATGTTTCTCGGAGTTTCACTTCCCCTCATTTTTTCCCCCGAGTCTTCCCTCTCTCGCTAGTTAACAAAGTATTCTCATTGTCTTGTTCATTTTATAGGACAGTATATTTTACAATGACAGGATGAAATGAAAGGGCTCAAAGAGGAGGAAAATCTCAAGAATTTTTGCAAAAGGAATTCCGAAGGGAGATCAGAGGAAAAAAAAGTTTCCTTGTTTCATACACACACGTAGAGGAGGAAGAGGAGAGCAGAGGTTTAATATGGGAATGACAACGATACATTACATCATACTAGGAAAGTATCTGTCCGTTTCTCAGACTAAAACTGTGCTCCTTTCCTTCTAAAAAACGGGTCGTGGCAATCCTGCACTGGTGGTGGTGGTCGTGATGGTGGCTCTGTGGATGAAAGTCTAAGATTAAACTTTAAATGTGACGGTTTCTCTAAAGCAGTATGGCAGTATGTATATATGGGGAAACCTCATCATTTACAATGCTAAAGACTAAATCACACATACATTGTTCCGCTTTTATCCTTCCCTTCATCTTCAAAAGTCAAAATATAAACAGATTCTGAGAAATTTGAGAAAATTCAGAAGATCAGCGAAATGTGTGAATACATCTGAGCTCCTTATATTGCCATAGCCCAAGTTGGAAGACAGCAAGGCAGTCGGGGAGAACAGAGGAGATCAAGATGAAGGGAAAAAAGTGCGTTCCCCAACTATACGAAAAGTGAGAAGGGGAAATAGGCAGGAAGCTGGGGAAAGGGAGAAAATGGACAAGCCAAAGAATGATATATATTTTTGCTTGAATTAACTAACAAACTTTTTGAGATTGGACAAGAAGAGAGAGAGAGAGGAGTGAGAGGGAATTTTTAGTAGGGAAGGAGGCAGATACAAAAAAGGGCCACTGCACTGGTGAAAGGGATATCTCCCACGTATATTAAGGCTGTAGCTCTAATAGGGAAGACTCATGATCTCATAACAATAATGTCTCTTCTACTTACTCAACCAGAGTAAATAGAGGAGATTTTGAGAAAAAAGAGTCAGATCAGAGATAAAATTTGGAAAGTGGAACTGAAAAAGTGAAATGGGAAGGGAAACTCTCCCACCAGTTTACTTATATTTTCTTCCCTTTATGCTCATCATGCATAATATGCGCAAATGTGGAAACGGGAGAAAGCATATCCCCTACTATGTATATTATATCCAAGACACCAAAAAAATATATAAAGTGGGATCAACTGCGATGCATAGAGGAAGAGGGAATTTTCTGCTCTTAAATTAATTAGAAAAAAGTGGAGATAAGGGTGGAGGGAAAAGGGGTAGTACGGTAAGACAGCAAATGCGACAAGCTTACTTAACTAAAACAGTTAAAACCTCTTTTTTTCCCTTGACTGTGTACACTTTTCATAGTGGAACTACGTTGTCCTCTCCTGTTCCACTTGATGATGATAAGGATATGGTGATAGTGATGATGATGAGGATGGTGATGACGATGATCATAGTAATAGGGACCATGTATGCTTATAAAAATGAATATGTATATTTTTTGTAAATGTGTGATTGTCGTCGTATCACAGTTTTTCTATCTTTTTCCCTCTTAACGATCCACTATTTGCTAGTCACCAGAGCATGGGCTGAGGAAACGTTCCTCGTTCCCTTTTCCTTTGCTCCATTGCCTTTCTCATCATCATCATCTTCATCATGATCATCATCACACCGGGAAAGGAGGAGGAGGAGATGAGGCATTTTTCTCAAAAAAAAATAAGTTTTCTCCTTTCAGAGATATTGTGAAATCTTGGTTAAACCATTCCGTTCCCTTTTCGCCGGTAGTGAAGGGAATTTTTATTTTTGCGGAATGAAGAAGGAGCATACTTGTTTTTGTGTCATTTAGCCCGTTTATTACGCTCCCCCTTCTGTGTCACCGTTTGGACACGAATAATTTAATAAGTTTGACATTTGACAAAAAAGTTGGGTCTTGAGCAAAATGATATTATTGCTGGTTATATGTACTTAACAAATTATGCGAAACTTTTCCTCCCAACTTTACTCTCTCGAGTTGAGCAATTTGATAATGAGAATGTTTTTTCTTCTTCTTGGCAGGGTGGCTCACTCAGTTTGTGTATGATGGGGAAAGATTTCATTTAAAATAAAATATTGCGTCAGAGCCTTTGAAAAAATTATAATAATTATTTTTATCAATCTTAAAATTGACTTTGTAGAAAGTACTCAGGGAGAATCCTGAAATTAAAAAAAAGTACTCTTGGCATAGAACAAGAAATATTGTCCCATCATGAGACCCTAATCAATGGCTCTCATTTGCTAATATACGAGGGAAAAATTGGAGCAGGGAACTTTTTTCCCAGCTCCGATCAAGATACGGACTAATAAGGTTTCCAAGGGATTTTATTATTATTTTTACTCTGGAGTGCACATATTTTCCCTTAGTCTTGACAGGGAAGATAAGGGAAAAATTTCCCAATTTTATTTTCCAACTCCTTTATTTGCCTGGCTTGCGCTTGTCCTCCCCCTTTCTCCCTCATTCCCGCAGAGCCAACTAAAGAAAAAGTAGTTTAGTAATGATAATAAGACAAAAAAAGAGTTAAAGCACAACGACATCATCGTCTTTATCATCAGCATTATTATCATCATCATCATCAGTGTGGGTCCCACTCCACAAGAGCTGGGGCTTGTGTGGAGCGGTAGAAGACTGGAGGAAATTGAGGAAGAAGACGATGATTATGTTCCTTTTTTAAACCCCCTTTTTGTAATTAGATAAGAAGGGACATAAAAATCGACTAATTATCAACCGGAGGGCCATCGAATATTAATGAAAAAGTGAGATATGAGGCTGAGATAAAAAAGTAGATAAAAAACAGCCAGACTCATCCATGATCCACTCTTCATTATCTAATATGGATGGATATGTGTTTTGCGGGAGGGAAGGAGATAAAATGTTCAAGGGGATGGAAATTAGAATGGCGGAAAGTAAACAGATCTTCAAGTGTAATATGTGTAGGGTATCTAAGACAGTTTGTAAACTGCTCTGCGTTAACTTAAGCACTCGGGTTTTTTAACCGGCATAATTTATTCTGAAGTTTCCCCATGATAGGTTTACCTTCATTGGCATACTTTTGAGAAAAAAATATAAACCGGAGGTCATTACATGGACTTTGGTGCATGGAGAAAGTCCATATCTTTTTTCATTGAAGTTTTACAGTTGAATTGATTAACTTGTTTTAAATAATTTCTGTGTAATTACACTCCTCTTCTGAGCAGCTTTGCTGATACTGTTTTCTGATCTATTTAATTTCAGGCTGGGAATTTTATTTACTTCTGTGAAACTTTACTTTTCCCCCTAGAAAGAAGGTTTGGCCAATGCGGAAAAGTTTCCATGTTATGAGTATGCTGCTGATGATAATAATTTAGGACTGCTTAAGACAACAAATCCTATCCCGTTACTTAAGTCTGCTTGTTGTAATTATAAAGCTTCTTATCTCTTCCACTCCCTTCTTATTTTCGTTAATAATTCATCTCGAGCTACAAACTAGCAGGTATTATTGTTACTGGGAATGGGCTCCTTTTTATTACTCTTATACTTAAGACAGGCTATTCATAGGGAAAGTAAATGCATTCATTTCATTGACTACTTCCAAAGATTTTTCAGCCCTTTCTATCTCCTCCTCTTTGTACTTTTCAAAAGGGAAGTGAAAGGAGAATTTTTATTTTTAAATTTTTAATTGCAAACAACTTGAGATCGCTCATTTTCTGCCGGCCTTCCCGACTTCATCTCATTCCACTTGATTGTTCCCTTTCATTCCAACAGCCTCACTAAGGCTGTTCCCCATCCTTTGGAATTAACTACCACTTCCCTGGATCCCTAGAGTGTTTGTTTATTTACAAAAAAAAGGGAAATGGATAAAGGGTAACGGGAAGAGTAATGATCTGTTTTCAAGAGAGAGCAGCGTAATGAAAGGAAGGTGCTCAGTGATCGCACTTGTCTTCAACTGATAAAAAACTCTTATCATCAAGATGAGTAATATGGAAAAGGTAGTTTCGGCTTTATTCAGATTCAACTTCTTTTGAAATTTAGCCGATAGAAAAGTTTTCGGAATATCCTGGTGGATGTCCTAAAGGATTGCAAAAAAAGTCATTGAGAAGCTCATCAGCTCTTGGAAAAGCGTTTCCATTTTGGGTTACTAACTCAAAGTATGACTTCATTAACAAGTGATCAATTCAAGTAAAATCGTGTAAATAAAGTTCAATATGTTTTTATGAATTTTTGCCAAGAGTAAGCTTTAAACAGAGGAGGTGGATGAGTGTAGCTCAAGTACCTTGATACATATTTAATAAGCTCTGTATCCTGCTGAGCTGGCTTAACTCAGCTTGGCATAAGCATTTCATAACAAAATAGGCCTGGTATAAGCAGAAATGAGCGGATTAGCAAAATATAAACTGTCGAGGGTGAGGGGATTAAAAATGTTCATGAAATAATTTTGACTTTCAATTTATAAACGGTCAAGATCAAAAAATCCTTCCCTTGTTTAAAAGCGATTCATCCAACAAAGGTAAATCGATGCACTTTTGAACTGTGAACTGAAGAATGAGCATACCAAAGCTTAATAAAAATGGAGCTAAGTATGTCTGAATGTGAGGCCATCACTAGTTTACAGTGCATTTGTATGGGAAGCCGTACATGGGATGATAGTTGAGCAATAGCACAAGCATTTCCGCTCGGAAGTTTGAGCTTCTCGGATGTGCATCCTACAACGCTCGGATTCATTAGCTGCCAGACCGATTCCCATCCTGTATTGATGGAGTGACTAAAATTTCCAGTCATTCATCCCAACTCATCAACAGCCCTCGCCAAATCCAATCCGTTTCTCTGATTTCCACACTAATACAATCATCCTGTCACAGAGGGAGTTCACTGATTCCCGTGGAAATGGGAGCTAATATTCATTATCGAATTATTGGAAATTCCTTTCCCTTCCCTTTCCCTCCATCTCCAAATGACTCTAGGTATGCCTTTGCAGAAGCATAATCCATGGATTTAAAAATAATTTCATAATGTTCTTTACCAATTCCACTCGATTTTTCCTTTGAATATTTTGAAAAAGTACTACCAATTAAAGCAAAATTACTTTACTTAATTTTCCCAACACCACTCTTAACGGCTTGTTATATAAGCTACTTCTCGAAAGATATTGTCATTTTAGTTATGAAAATATTGAGGCCACCAAAGATCTCATACCATATCTCTACCATACTTACATACGAGCTCCTCACTTTCCCCCATCTCATTATCCTGTACCACGCATCAAAGTGTAATATCCGCTCATCCTCATTTTTTCCTCATCCTTACAAGTAAACGCAGATGAACCAACTCGCAAAAAAACATCACTCATTCATAACCAGCAGCTTTCCCCCACCACACTATAATGGCCATATATTGAGGCCTTGCATCACCAGCACACGTCTTTGAAACTCAACACAAAGTGGGATCAAGCACATAATATGTTGTTTGAAAACAGAGTTCCATCCTCATCATATCATCATCCTCTTTACTCCAACAACACATACAATTATATACCATCCCAACCATTCTATTTGTATTCTCTTCCCCTCTCTATAGCAGTGCAATTCAACCTTTCCATTCCTTAAAAGGGAAAGTATCTAGTCCACGCTATATGAGGAACGTGGCCGGGAAAAGAGTTCTAGTTCACTTTTTCCCTGCTGCCCGGTCAACATTTTCCTTCTGCAGTGGAGGCGTAAAAAACGGGCAGAGATAGATATACCCACACGTCTTGTCTTTTTCTCCCACTGTTTCTTCCCATATAAGAGTCCAGATGAGGTTCTGCTCCCATAGCCATTTGCCCGCACTATCAATAACGTTATTCTTCTCCCGACTTGCTTTTTTCTTTCACAAAATACCGGGAGGGAGAAGAAAAAAGGAATTCCATTCTCTCAAGGTGCTTGCAGTAGGCTTTGAGCTGCGAACGGGAAAGTAAGTGGGAGCTTTTGCACACTGTTGCAGTCTTATGAACATTTTTTTCTCCCTTATAGATAGACGGAACGCACTATACCTATAACCCACATGTGATTTTTCTCCTGCCGAGGAAAAAGGAGAAAAAAAGTCTGTACGGAGACGGGTAAGGAGTAAGATGTTCACGGGGAGAGAATCAGCAGTTGTGGCTGCAGCAGCAGGTGGCTGTTTTTTCTACTTCAGATGGAGGTGCATTTCTTTCAAGATCTTCAGGTACTTTATCTCCTCGTTGTAATGCTTAACTTTCACCACTGGCGTTTATCACAAAGTAAGATGGTTTTAAGGAGATTATGTTAAAAACGTCAGATTGGGATTGATTTCAGAGTCTTGATTAATTAGCTAGGTCACTGGGAGCCGAAATGTTGAAGACAAAGTTGAAAAATGAGTTTCTCTAATTATTCTTTACTCTGCTAGATAATTTTTATGTTGTTCCTTGATGATTATGATATGTTTTTGGGAATGTAGTTAAGTCGTTGCGTTTTGGTTGGCTGCTGCTTTGCATGTAAAGAAAATATGTGTCGGTAGAAGAAAGGCGAGAAGGTTAATTATTACTAATGAGTAATGCGAGTAAAGAGAGAGCTTTGGTATGCTGCTAAATATTATGTAAATGAGTCCCTTACTTATTATGACTTTGTTGACGTCCCTACTGTAAAATTGTACTGTTGCTCCAGCCAGTCGCGACTTTCTCTTGCTGGCTCGTCAACCTTTCTCTCTGTTTTTCACACAACGTGAGCCTCCATGTGTGTGAAAAATGTGTTTGAGTGTGTTTATGTGTGTGTGTGTTGCCCGGAATTGGGCTTGAGATTGGAAGAGCTCTTTCAGTGGGTAAGCCCTAGGAGAAAGGACGGCTCTCAAGCAGGAAGGCAAGGGAAAGAGTGAGTTGTAAAATAAACAGGGTCTGTGCAAATCTGACGCAGTCTATGCTCTCGCTTGTCTCTGATAACTCTCTCCTCATCTCAAACTAATCAATAATACGCTGAATACTATTGATTGCCGATACCAATCAATCGCGCAAGTCTCTCTCGCTCATATACACTATACAGAAAGCATCAAAACTTCCCATATACAGCCCATCATGACTGGTGGCAAAGACAGAAAAAGGGTGAAAGGGAGAGAGAGAGCGGAGGAAAGAAGAGCTCCACTCCGAAAAGCAAAGCAACCAACAAATCTAATAATATATATATGGCTATATGGGAAAGTCCGCTCTTTTCACTCTTCAAACGCTCCCTTTCATTTGAGACATATTATACATAAAGTTGGCAGGAGTCGTTGAGGAGTTGCTGCTGCTGCTGCTGCTGATTCAATGCTATTCTATTCCTGCCATTACGACAAGTTTTTTATGGAATACTTCTTCCTCCTCTTCCCTTCACTAGTTTTCACTGCTTCTTCCCTCCCGTTCAGATGGGGAATTTGCTCCTGCTACCAAATCATTCAGCAGCTCTTGATGCCTCTGATTTTGATTCTGCCGATGGGATTCCTATAACTGCTTCCCACTTTGTTCTCTCTCCACTTCCTCCTCCATTCCTTATAAATCTGGGAGTCGTCCTTATTAGGTAGCGATGTAGATGTGGATGTGCCAACACTAATGTTTCTCTCTGCCTCTGCCGGTCTCCCTTCATCTCTGCTCCAGATTTAAATCTATAAGTCGTCCTATATTTTTTCCTTATCAGCTCATCCATCCATCTATCCATCTCCCTCCCCGATGATGCCATCTCTATAGGTACGATAGGAATGTCGGAATATCGATACATGACTAACTTAACAGCTTTCTTTTTCCATCCCGAAAATCCTTTTCTCCCTTTGGAAGCCATTGCCACAACATTAAGACACTCTGGAAGATGGAGGAGAGTAAAAAGTTTTGGAGGAGTTGAGAGTAAGTGCGTGGAGTGAAAATCGCATTTATTAGTTGGGCGATGATGGTGGTGGTGGCGATAGGAGCAGCCACTACTGCACTACATCCATTTATTCAAGATCTATATCATGTATGGAAATTTGTACGTGGATCATTCGGCTTCACCACTCAAGTGAAAACTGCTATGGCTTCGGATGAGCTACACACTTTCTAAGACGGTTATGGAGGATCTTTCTGTTTTCTTCGATGTTGATGATACAAAGGAGAAGAAGCTGTTGCTGTTTGTCTCCTCATACGATACTGCATAAATCTGCTACGCTGTTATTTGCTGATTTCTCCTTGTTTGAATCATCTCAAACGAGATGCATTTTATTTTGAGTGCGAAATTACTGTCCTGCTTTCCCATAAATCATAATCATTCCCTTTTTCTATTCAACTTTTTCCTTCGAAAAAACCTCCCATGTATAGGTTTACACTTGTTAATATAGGAAATATGTTTGAAATCTACCTAGTCCTATAACAGTTCATATTGAATTCATTGAGAAAACCATATCTTTCAGAAATTAGAGATAAACCCGAACGAACAAGGGGATCAGATGACATATCAATATATAAATCCTTCTATGGAAATGGATAGAGTAATATAGTCTGATCGATCTTCGGGCTCGTGTGCCTGTCTAATTTGATGTCTTTTGTGATGATGGAAAGCGTAGCGTTGCAGAACACATTGACAAAAAACACAACATATGAATCCGTTCTGTTCTACAGAGTAACGCTCTACTCGGCTAATTTCCAGCAATATGGGGATATCAATATCAATGGATCAAGAGCAGAGAATGGGTTGGTGGGAAATGGAACATTGAAATGAAGGGAAGAAGTGATTTGGTTGATGGTTAAATTTTCATCGATGTTGATCAGAACTTGAAGATAATACGATATAGCATCCATTAAATGTTTCCACATTTAAGTGTCTAATTAAACTCCCAGATGAAAAATAGTTCAACATAAATTGATTATGGAGAATGAAACTGCCCACCACCCAATTTAATTTATACATGAAAAGGTCAACTTTACATTTTAGTCGGATCCACAAGAAAGGGCTCAAAGCATAATGGATTCCCCCCACACGAATAAAATGGAGGATGAGCAAACTCCCCAAAACTCCTCCAACCCATCCTACACGTGGAAGCTCAGTATGGATCGAAAAGGGCAAATCATAATGGCTGAGTATCGGCGATATCGGAGATGGAAGCAATATATCGATCCACTTTTTAATTACGAGTGACAATTGGAGATGAAGGGGGGGAAAAGATGTACACAGAGAGAGAGAGAGAGAGTTTGTATTTCAGGAGGAGTAATATGTCCGTAGCAGTGTGGGCTTTGTATGCTCAAAAACCGAGAAAAAAACCCATGAGGAAGGAAAAGGAGACCAAGCTCAACTTGCTTGTGGGCTTCATTGGAACAAAAACAGGATTAAAAGGGTGGCTTCCATCACTACCCATGTTTTTGTTATTATGACCTGTTAAATTAACTTTATATGGGGGATTGTATTGTATAGAAAGTAAATATGACGGTATTGACGATCCACCAACTTGCAAAGTTTATAGGTATCTACGTATACCTAGCTATATCAAACCCTGGCATTTACATCCGTGTGTGGTTATTACTCAAAACAAAAAAAAAGTTTCCAGTCACTCACATCAACTCCAGTCTATATCTCTGATCAATAACGGGAAATAGAATGATGATAACGTTCCAGCAAAATCTTCTCTGGAATAGACCCAATGCTCACTTTTGACTCCTCGTCTCAGCTCCTCCAGCATTGTGGATTTGAATGGAATTGATTGGAGGAAATTTACAGGAATTAAGGAATCCAATATACTTAGGCACCTTATATGTAGGTATCTATATATCATCTATATTTATATTAATGTTATTGGGATGACACATGCTACAATACAAAAGTCTCTCAAATCATGTTGAGTCCTCGTATTGAAAAGCGGGAAATAATCAATAATTGTAATCAGAGATGAGTCCACACAAAGTTTCCCTTTCCTATCAGACTATCAGCTCTCATCCATCCATCCGTTCGTATTTGTAGGAGAGGGAAGGAGGAAAGGATACTTTCTCCGATTCCATTCCATTTTCTATATATCTCACTATGAATGTGTTTTTTCTCCAGACAGCTTTCTCTCTCCCTCATTCATGCACTACTTAGACACATCATTATAATCAACACATTGCCTGCGTGGGAACACCAAGAGTTTAGGAGAGACTTGTGTTCCATTTTTTTTATTACGAACTTGTTTCCAGAAGGGAAGAAAAAGTTGAAATGGGTTTGTTAAGTTTAATGGGAGATTGGATTTTGTTTCGACTCCTTCGTGGATTTCCCTCCTTGGCGTATCATATGAAAATGGTGAGTGACTGGCGATAGCGTATTATCCAGTAGTCACATACATCAGACCACATTTATTGAGATGGCAGTATAATTCCACATGTTTGGCGAAATTACGTAAATAAATAAATATATATCTCGCGAAATTGACTTGATGAAAGTGTCAACTCCACATCAGCCTTGTTTGTACTTTTTTTCTTCAAATTTATGCTGACTTTGGCGAAATTAGTTTGTGGATGTGCGATAGCTTTGCACAAATGTTTTCCTGTTTTTTTATCCTTGTATACCCGTAAGGAGTGTCTGGAGAGAGGGGGAGAGTGGCTCTCTAGTAATTAGCAAAGAAATGAGTGATCGATTGAAAATCAGTCGAGGAAAAAGACCCTAGTTAGTTATATATATATTGTGGGAGTTATTCTCCGTCTCTTGTTGGAGGAAGGATGGAGGGACTGATTTTAGTCGTCTTCAGCCATAATAGGATGAAAGGGTATGAAGTAATAGCGAGGCTTTCCCGATGGTGGGGAGTGAAAGAGCTTCTGACGAAAGCCAAAGTATTGTACGCTAGATTTGCAAACATACTTAGCATTTCCACTGTGAGAACCGAAACTAATGTTTATGCTCAGGAGGAGAAGGATGACGACCAAGATGATGATGATGAACAAGGCATGGGAAACTTGTGCAAACAAAAACTGGAAAGGAAGTAAACAAATTGAGAAGAAAAAACTGTTTTGATATATAGAATACTTTTCAAAAAAAAAAAACTTCCCAGACCAATGTCGACTTCCAAGTCGGTGTTATCGAATCATCGAATATTTAAGCTGGAAAGTCAGATTTTCATTTTACCTTATCCATCCCCATTATAACATATATGTAGATGAATTAATAATAGGAACTCCAGGCAAGCTATTCCAATTTTCACTCCAAGTAGATATGACACTCGTATAAATATATAAAAAAATGGGCTATATTATTGATATACTTCTTCTTGACTGTATCGACTCCCATCTCATAGTTTAGCATGGAGCCAATCAGGAACAAAGAAATCCCATCTTATCTCCTTGTAAAAAGGTAGGCATATCCGATGGATGGCACGAACATTCAATAAAACCACACACCAAAATAGTAAATTGCGACAACACAACTTCTCCTCTGGCTCAACACATCCCCTCCCAATCCAAACCATGCAGCGTCACGTCACTGTAGGGACAAGATGACAGAAGAGGATCCTTCTCCTCATCCTCAGGAGCAACGCATCGCTGTAGAGAGTGATGTCTCTCAAGAGTGTCTTGGAAGAAGGGGATCTGGGAAGAGAGAGAAATAAAATGCTCGCTGCTATCTAACCTGCTGCGCGCTTGATTTTCTCCCTTTTCCTTGATCCTCTTTAGTTCCCCTTCATCGTCGTCATCACATCATCGCAATCAGCAGCTTTCTCTCCTTAGCTCCAGTATAAATTCACTTTCCAGTTCCTCTTCCTCTTCCATCATGATTGACAACGTATTGATTTATTGATTAGGTTCAGTCAATACCTGCCCATCACATCCAAGTCTCCGGAGGGAACTGTACAGGCCATATTCCTACTCCTCCTTTCTCCCTTTTTTTGGTAATAGAAAGATTTTTTATGAGCATTGTGCCAGTATCCATTCATCTCGAGAACTTTTTCTTCTCCTCTTCCTCCTTGGCCCCTCACACTATGTCCATATATTATATCCTTTGGGCATTTGGATAATACATGACTTTTTTCCATTTCTGAGCATTACTTGGGGAGGAAGAAAAAATGGTGAAATAGCCACGGTCACGAACGTGACGGATCACTGGCTGGGAGTTCATATATATAGGTATAGTCTTTCGACGTGAAGCATTACCAGGCGCTGAAAGTTGATGGCTGAAGCGGATGTCTTGACTATGACTATATTATTATCAAACCATGTTTATGCTCAAGGAAGGATCATTACTTCGAAAGGAAAGAAAAGCTATGAATCTGTACTACCTAATGTGCTGCCAAATTGGCTTACAGCTCGCTCCCAATCCAATCATTTATCATCAACTGGAGGAAGAATTGTGTTAGGTGTGAGCTTCCTCAAATTCAATATCATCGTTAGACAGACACCTGAATTGCACTCCCATTACGGAGTCGCGTTGAGAAAGCTCTTTGTTCGATTTGAGCGATTCGACTGAGGAATAGCAGAGGTTGAAGTGTATGAGCAACAAGTCAAATTCCAGTTGGAATTTACAAAGCAAGTCTGAAAGCAAGAGGCAAACTAGTCTCCTAAATTATTTATCATATTTATCCTTTGTAATGCCCACATTCTCTCTCTCTATAAATAAATATTTGAAAGGGTTTGTCTCCAAATTTCCTCCTCATGCTGTCCTATGACAAGATCCAGACGAGTCCTCAACAACAATTTTTCTTCAGTAGTTGCTCGTTAACTTATCTTTTTATGCCTACAATCTAGAGACCTAATTAAGCATTAGCGTAATCCCACATCATCCTAATCCAGCCTTTCATACACCTCCACTGCTCTTTCAGGAGCACGTACAGACAGACTGTTTGTTTCCCTTTCTTTCTCTTCGTCTCATAGCTCAGCAAAATGTTATGAAATTACCTTCAATACATCAAGTGCTCTATAAGAAATAAACTTGGGAAAAGACTGAAAAGACAGCGAGTGGGCGAGTGAGCTGCGGCTTCAGAGTACCTCAAACTCATCATCATCTTCGGATACGCCGATGACGGCCAATAAATAATAAAAGGAAAGATTCCACTTTCACTCCATTCATCTGTCTATACTAGCTTATCTCTTAGCATCTATAAGTATATCATCTATAAAAGAAAGGATTATCCGATATTGCGTCAGATTTATGTGAAATCAATTTCTTCCCCCCTTGTATGGATTTATACAGGTTTCTTCTCTATGCCACAGGAAGGATGATATGAAAGGGAGAAACCACAACTGCAATAGCACAAGTCATGTGTGATCGTCAACAGCTTATTCTCTTTTGATTCATTATGGATATGCTTGTTCTCTACTCCGTACTTATTGCCTTTGTCCAAAAACAGTGGGTTTTAAATGTAATCATCTTATTTGCACCAATTAACTTCCAGACACTTGTTTATCTATGTCTGAGAGGCCACTCACATCTGTCTATTTAGAAATGACTACGTCAATGTGAGGACTACTTGGCACGAATGGATTTCAAGTAGCAAATAACACGAGATTTTTACAGTAAAATGTAAACTGATCGTATCGTATCCGTTTTCAGTGGCACAAGATGATTAATACGTGGGTATGACGAGTTTCTTTTGAAACCTCACATTGGTTTTGGAACATCTGCTTGAATGTAGCCGCTCATGGACTGTGGTGGAATTGCATTTTTTTATTGAGGCCTTTTGACTTCATGGCGATGATGAATAAATTGTAGCATTCGAGATGTTTTGCGTCAATGGATAAAATATTTTCTTCGAATTGATAGAAATTCAATACGAAACAATAATTGCAGTGAAATCTGTAACGTACAGGCTTCCGAATTGACTTGGATAGCAGATTTAGTACGATGAGAATCTTCCGCCCCCGTAAAAAATATGTCATGAGATTGAGCTTGCTGCAGATCAAACTCTTTGTATCGTGAAATGACGGACATTGCAATAGTTTGATATTTTAAACCAAAAGGTGAAAGTTGATCTTTGTCCGGGAGAAACTGGGTTGCTTAGCGCATCCTTATTACGAGGAAAATTGTGTCTGAGTATCGGTGACATTTTGCTCATTTTCATCTCTCACTATTTCAGCACATTGGATTAAAACATAAGAGAATTTATTGTGAACACGAAACATTAAATGAAGTATATCATGAAGTAAAAGAAACAGATCTACACAAATGCTATAATATGGATGAACCATCATCAAAATTAGAAATGGATATGAAGAAAAGACTATTACAGCGATAAACAGGGATATTGGTATGCAGTCTTCTGATAGCAATTAAGCTCTAATATATTGTGGAATGTTTTTGCATATTTTACTAGAAGCTATGCCTATACTATACTATGACATCTCACTATACGAATTCCACTTTAGTGGTTTACAGGTTCTATTAAATAGGGACGCTTATTTGAAAATTCTTGTTCATGCCTAATAATCTAACCCAGTAATTAAGCTCTACCTTTAAAATTTCTTCATTAAGTCCAATAAATTGTAAACCTGCTTTGAAAGATATGGAATTCTATATTGCACGATGGAAGCAGAAAGTTCCTTTTTTTTGTCAATATGACCATTGGTCATACGTTAATGTGCTCTTGAAATGAAAACCTAGCTACGAAATATACCTTCTATTGGTTCATAAGGGAAGGTTGGTTAACCTTATAATGTTTGCAGCCTATAACAAACAAGCAGCAAGCTGAATAGTTTATTCATCCAATCTAGCCCATTTAGCTTGCATAGTAATCACATGATTTATTTATTCATATTTAAGCAGATCGTAATGACATTTCCATGCAAAACAGAGGAAAAAATGACTACGTCCCGTATACAGTTTGTTATTTAAATTTAACAGTCATTTTACATGCAGAACGGCGCGGATCATAGAACATGCGTCGGATCCACGCAAAAGTATCCATTTTTTCGGAATGATATTCTCCCCCTTAGTAATTTACAAATGTCCGGAGTCGACAGGAAGGAGAGAAATGGGGAAATTATTCTTCAGCAATAAGTTTGATCCGATAACGATTTTCTGCTAATCTAGAAGCAGAATATGACAGGCATGTGCTCGCTGTGAGCAAACGAGAGGGAATGAACCATGTTGCGCTAATAACAACTGCATGCTGGCAAGTAGAAAGTGGTAAACGGCTCGGTAAAGGTTTTTTGGTTGACGGACGACGTCCTGGACTAAATGCAATTTTTCATGTAGTTTTGGAGGAGAGCAGAAGTAGCCAGGTATAAAAAAGTGAAAGTATAGCTGATAATGATATAAAAATGTCTGATTCAATTCAGGAATGGGGATTCCAGAACATTCCAAATAGTTGATGATAATCGGGTGCCTTCATTTAAAAATCAAAATTGTGATGTCTGTGAAATTAAAGAGTATTTTGAACTACTTATTTCCATGATCCATTCCATTTTCAACAATCCGTACATTTAATTTAAACTGATGGATTTCACTCCATATGTTAGCCAAAGGAGTGAAATCCATTTTGATTGTGACGTGCCATAAAGATATCGTTTGAAATTGAGAAATGACGCAATATAATGTAACACGTTGTAATCTGCCTATGAGATCCAGGTAATCAATAGCAATGTATAAGCTCTGTACAAAAATCCGAGGAAAAAATCCCTTTGGAAATAACAAACGAATAATATTATTATTTACCTCTGCTGCATCGCATTAGAGCGGAGTGGTTGGGTTTCACTATAATTGGAGGCAATAGGAATAGGTTTTAGGATTTCACTCCGTTGTAATTTTGCTTTCACCCTTTCTTCTCATTCGCCATTAAACTCACTGTCACCACCGCAGCCACCACCAACACCAAACATGACGAGGAGAAACGTGTAGCACAAGCATAGGCATATATGCTCACTAATCAGAGCGTAAAATGTGTATTGTATGCATTGATTGACAAGAATTAACCTTAATGTTGATTTCGCGTGTTTTCCCAACGTAATTAAATAGTTTAGCACTGTGCTCTCCCCTTAACTAAAGGTGAAAAAAAATTAAAGCCGAATACGTGGAATACCGATATTCACAAGTTGATTTTCACAAGGATGGAGCTCCCCACCCTAAATATACATATCAGGAAAATTGAACGTTGAGCCTGTAGCTATTCGGAAGAAAGTTGGCGGAACCCCATTAGAAATAGGTTTTGGTCATCAGTTATTTTTTGATTTGTGATATGTGCGTATTGATACTATTTGACTGGGAGTCTTGACGGCTGAGAGGAAAATTGCTGGCGACAGTCTTATCCCCTTTCTTGCTAAGAAAGTTAGCCTTGTAATCAAAAGGGGAGAGAAACACGTTGGTGGATATGTATGATTGAATGCACTATTATCACTGCTGTATAACGCTATTTGAGGAAGTATATCCGTCTGCATACTTCTGGATCTCGTATTTTGAACAATTAAACAGGACGACATTTTCCCAATTTCAATGTTCCGATTGCACCAATCCGAAATTTACACGTGTATGCCCTTTATATACCGCAAAACGTAAATAAGTAGAAGGTGACATTCCAGAGGAGACCAGTTTGTTTAATGCCAACTTTTTGCTTCAGTCTGTGTATGTAGAAGCCACTAAGCACGGGAAGAGAACAAAGACGCTTGAAAGGAAACTGGAACGTTATGATTTTATCGTTTGTTTAAAAAATTATCAGTCGGTTTGCCACATGAAATGGTACGTGCTTCAACAGCAGCAATTTTATATTGCAAATATGCAAAATACAAACAGATTTTTTTTATCCTCAGCGAACATAATATCGTTTTGCCGTTTTCCTCCTGCCTTTCAACTTTAATTTCCTGGAATCGAACTCAACTACAGGGAATGATGATGCCGACTTGTTACAGATCCCGATATACAATGCGGGTTCGGCGTCTTTATTAAAATCTTGTGGAAAGTGATCTGTGAGGGAATATGGGACGGCTTGTGTGAGCCGTTTGTGAGTGGGGATATGGGAGCCTAAACCCAATAATATTCTTTTTCTCCGCTGATCTTTTATGTAATTCAATAAAAAAATAATTGGAGAGGAATAAAATATTTTGGCATATAGCCCGATCGATTCCAATATGCTTGCACTGAATATATGTATATGACTTACATGTCGGCTTCCTTTTCCTCGAGTATAGATTATTATGATCGTCATCACTTTTAACGCCACATCATATTGGATTCCTCCCTCGATCCCCTTTGGATTTGCAAACGATGATGTATTTGGGTATTGAATATTGAGCATTGATTATGGGAGCGATGAGCTCCGCACTAAATTATCCAATCCAATCATCCACCCAATGAAGTAATCAATAATGGATTGGAAAATTGGCAACATGACATGTCTAAATGTTTGATCAATATGCAGCGGACCGGTGGAATTTGGTAGGGGGAACGTCTACCAGATACATAGGTTGAGTAAACCAGTGAAATGCGGCTGAGGATCTCAAGATACGAGTGTAAAATGAATGTGCTTGTTTTGACTTTTTCACGCATTCTTCCCTTCAACCCGCCTGCTAAAACAATAACAAAGAGTCGTGTTTACATTTTCAGAGAGAGATTAAAGAGCACTTGTGCATCCACAATCCGCACTTTAAGCCCCTACTTTCAATCTACTCTGGTGAAGTCGTTATAAAAACTGGCTCCGGCAAACGAAAGGTGTAAAAGCAGTATATACAAATGTATGTTGAACATATAGGAATGGACCACATTATATGAGTTTTTTAATGCAACAATTTGTTTCTTTTGAGCATCCATATACCAGGCTACCATCAGCAGTAAGTATGTTTTGGTAATTTTGCCACTTTTAAGTAGCTAGTTCCAAACATTTCTGAATGCACTCTGGGTAGATATATCTTCCGATTCAAATAGCTTGGAATGTATTTTTGGAATTGTTAAGAAAATTTCGTCTTTTGCATAGAAAACCCCGATGCAATTTTATTTGCGGAAGATAACTCTTTTTATAGTAAGCCGATGAGGGATTTCCCTCCCTTTCACCTGAAAGAGAGAGAAAGCATTCCTGTGCCTCATTCACTCAAACATGATGCACTGCTTTGTACCGTTCCTCAAGTTGAGTCAGGAACGGAAGCCCCGACTGCCTGACCATGACCGTGTGCATTGAATTTCATAAGGGGAAGGCTTGGATAAACATCCTTTTGTTCACATATGAGCCAGCATGTTCACATAACTATGTCAAGTTTTCACTTTTTTCCCCGCTTGCAGTTCCGCTGCAACGTCCTAGTTGCGTGTTCTATATAAGGGCGATGCGATGTGCACGCATGAGCCTCCATCCCAAAGTACGCAAACAAAAAAATGGACTGAAAATGCGTTCCAAATGTGAAGTATCCAAAATGTATGGATTTAGCTTCATGCAAGTACTTTTCCCCGTTTTTTCGGTCGTTCAACTTTAAAAATAAGCTGGATTTTTTTGTATGATATGATACTAGGTCAGCGGTTTTTTTTTGTAAGAAACCACTTATATCTGACTCCGACTGTCTGGTTATGTCAAGTCAAAGTTTTCAAGTATTTGCATCCACATATTTGAAGAATGTTTTGGGATTTTGGTTAGGAACTGGTTGGATTTTTAAAAAACATGCACCGACACGGAGCTAAGCATCCAGCGATCTGAATGTTTTGTCAATAACTCCGACACAGCTTTAGCGATATTTCCGAATATATTTAGAAATATGGGAATGGCAAGTCCTCTCTCCCGATTTTTGGCACAATGCACGACTCTTCCAAATGGATTAATATGGCGGTGCCTAAGTGATTCATCAGTATTGAATAAAGAAGTCGTTATTTGAAATTGGCAAGCGATTAAAATCCATCTGAGAGTCTTCCTCTCACCATTTACGCTCTGGTGCCCAGAGAGCGATAATATTTCACAAGAAATTGATATCGAGAGACAGACCTCCTCAATCATTTGCATTAGAAAATACATAACAACGGGCGGTTTATTTTTAAATCAGACTTATCCTGACTATGACGATGTATTATACCCTCCTCCAAATACCGCTTCCGCGTATCTCAACTCCCCGAACTGAACTGAGAGAGCTCATTAAAAATTATCCCATTAATCTTTAAATTTTTTTCCGAGCTTCCTATTTTCTCATTTCTAACTTGAGGAAAATAGCAGGTTAGCAAAGTACAAGTATGCTAGTAATGACAGCCATTTTTAAAGGAATTGGCAGTGATTTGTAACTCTGTTCAGTTATCTGTGACTTATCATTTGGTTGATGGGCAACTGTACAGAAATTTTTAGAGTTTGCGTTTGGGAGCAAAAATATACGTAATTACAACCTATTTAATTGTAACCATTCCATTATATTGTTGGTTTGCTATGTTCTACCGAGAAATTAGGTCAGCTGTAAAATATAGCATGTGGAGTTCAATTATTTTTGTCCTTAGCAAAAATCCCATTCTTAGCAAGTGACTTGATAATTGTGATGTTTGTAATGGATTGAGCTTGGGTTAGTTAGCTGAGATTGCTATTATGTAAATTCCAGCTCAGATGTTGAGTTAAGCAAAGGGAAATTTCCAAGATTTATCAACCCGTTCCCATAAATACTTATATTATGGATTATGGAACAAGTATGTAAACTGGCTGAGAAAAAGTACTTTCTTTGGTTTCACTTCTCATATGAAAGGAGAAAAGTTGACAGAAAACCATTTCAGTCGGATAGTGAGCCTTTCATATGTAATTCCCCTCCGCCCGTTGTTATAAATTTCCCAACTTCTAACCCCGCTCCCCGCTTATCGTCCATTGGCTATGTTTTGATATTTTATAGTCAAAAGGAACACGAGCCATTCTGTAATTCCTCTCAAGCAGTTTATAGCATTATTGAAGCTAAGGTATTCACAGCTATACCTAGCTAATCACGATACGATTATGGTCTGTTCCCTTCAAAATGCAAATCAATTTCCAGCTCCGGTGATATTCAGAATTGATAAGGTAGCTGCTCACAACACTCACTCCTTCCTACCTGGCTCACTCTGACTCTGGCTCAAACCAAGTGAAATCTGAGAAATGGGCTTGGGGGCTCCGATATAACATGTTTTACATACCATTCCACATATTTATAACCCGGCGGAGAAAATAAGCTCCTTGTTAATTTTAGATTGGTGGGTATTTGGACATGTGTTCAGTACATGTGAGTAATTAAGCAGTATAAAAGCCTTTCTCTCAACCTCCATGCAGTAAAAAATATAATCCACCATTTCATGACGTCCAGCTCGACAACTTTTTATGTACATCATATTAATCGTCCTCCTCTCCCTCTGTATAAAGCAGGGACAAAGTGGGCTGTTGTATGCATAGCCTAAAAACGTTTCATTCCATTTATTTTCCAATTCGATACGATATGGGTAAATTAGATTTTTTTTCAGGCAGGGATCAAACAGAAAATATAGACGTTATAGGGAACGGGATTTCATATTATTAAATGTGACTGGACTGGAAGGCCATACCTGGATGGGAAATACGTATGGATTTTTCCTATTCATATGTAATGGTATCGGTGACCCAGCAACGCTGACTGTGCCTATGTTGCTGATTATGAGGAGAAACCAACAAGTCAAAACCTTTAATTCATTATTGTAGGGGATTTTATTGTATTAAAATAAGCGTTATCTGGAAAACAAGTTAGTTTTTATTGCCGGTATTTTGCATGCAACTCAGTTGTTTGTATAGCGAGGTGGGTGCATTGCGCATAAATTTTTTCACTGGGATTGGCTGACTCCCATCCCAATCTATTAAATGGACTGGATATTTCATGTGGATTATAATTACAGACTAATTCCATTTTCCCAATGAAATGGGATGCCTATAAACATAAGTTCCATTTAACCGTTTCTCCGAATGACTCATATCAAATGTGATCGGTAAAATGTGATTGATTTGTAGCTGGAGCAATGGAGTAGGTATGAAAGGGAAAGTTATAAAAAGATAATTTTTAATTTTAATTGAAAATGTTTGAAAAGAATTTTGCTGCTTTATAAAAATCTCTGTCAGATTCATACAATTCCTAGAAGCTATAAAGTCTCGTTTGATAAATCGATCTGTCTACTTTTCTCATTCCATTAATCTGCCTTATCAAAATTTACACAATTTCAATCCTTCCAACCAAACTCCCAACATCCCAATCTAGGGCTAGACTCCTCGCTCAACCTCTTACTGGACTTGTAGTGTGGAGGAGAAAGAGTCGGGCAAACTTTATTTCATTTCTGATGTATGGATCTGGATGAAAATAAATAAATGCATATGGCCATACCTCTATCAAAGCAAACATCTAGAGCTGCTCAGTTGTCATATAAGGTTAATACAAAATTTGACACAAAAATCGATCGATTAATGCTTTACATGCACGAAACAAATATATCGATTTCGAGTGGATGTGGTGGGCTGGTGATGGTAGGAGCCGTCCGGGGATCACAGAAACTTATCAGGGAGGGAACACACAGCTAAATATATACGCTTTAGCCCAAACTCATAAAGGAGTTGCTGACGACTCCCAGGCAGGCAACAACTCCGTTAAGGCTTTAAAAACAAGAAACTTTTCATCATCAACAATCTTGATTCATTATTAATTCTAAAGTAGCTTTACATTCCATTCCATAATATTCTCAGCCACTTTTCCTCCGCCAAATTTGGAGTTAAAGGAAAAGCTGTGGAGGTCCTTTAAAAGGGAAATCTGG
Organism: Lepidocyrtus paradoxus; assembly: GCA_034696885.1. Taxonomy (NCBI): domain Eukaryota; kingdom Metazoa; phylum Arthropoda; class Collembola; order Entomobryomorpha; family Entomobryidae; genus Lepidocyrtus; species Lepidocyrtus paradoxus. The sequence continues at coordinate 14,977 of JAQGAH010000330.1, read as the reverse complement.
AATCTCTTTTGGGCTGACTGCGTTGGGAGGAAGGCAGAATGCATAAAATAAATGTATGCATATTTGCTGAATTGAAAGAGCCCGGAACTCTCCATTAAAATAGGATAGCATGCGATCGAGATTGAGATTTGGGCAGGGAAGGAAAATATTTTAAGTCTATCCAACGTCCCCAATAAAATTAATGTGCAACAGGCCCCTCCACTCTACTGTGGGACCTGTAGTGTTCTGACATGGCTGCATAGAAGCCAAGTAATATTTGCAGTTTTACAAGTTGACTCTTATAGTTATGTACATATTTTGCGAGCACATGATCAATGTGGATAAGTTTATGAAATTTTTGGGACTGAGGAAGAGTACAGAGGAAATAAAATAAGTAATTCTAAAAACAGGACACTTGTAATAAAATTTTAATATGAGAGCTGTTAAGAAAGAGCATAAAATAAAGTAGCAATCCTTTTGCCTGCCAAGCCATTTTCTTTCTATCGATCTCACAGTCACAATCAGATCGAAAATGTTTTGGTCTTGTCACCTTGTCGAGGAAAACAAGTGTGCACAATGTTGGCATGCGAAAAGTTAGCAGGAGCTGGGGAGTGAATAGGTTGGGTTGAAGGAGAAAATAAAATAATTTATTGTAAAGGCCATGCAAAGGAATTAGCTTACCTAGATTGTAGCTCTTGTGATGCGGATAAATAAATGCGTTCATTTTTTGCTACCTATTTGCCCCTTGCTGTGATTTAAGGCATTTAGGGAGTTCTTTTAAGCTATAATCAAAATCGCTGGTCTGTGTAAAAAAAATTCAAAAGTGCGTCGATTTTTTTAATTTAAATGCCAGAAACCCAAATCTCTTTCATATTTTTTTTTACCAAATTATGATAAAGTTCTACCCGGAATGTTAACGCATTCGCACAGAGACAAGCTATTTATTATTTACTGTATTTGTTCTAATTGTATAAACAGTTTGATTTAAAAAAAACATCTGGTTGGATTTAAACGCCAATTGTAGTTTTTTTTTAATTCAGGGACATTTATGCCACGTTAGATTCACTAATTGCTAGATTCAGTAAAGGTTAATCTTAATGATCATTTTCTTCCAAAACGCAATCATTTTGTCTAATCATTCATTCATGTCCCACTCCACTCGTCCTCTTCCCCTATTTAAAAGCCGGCGGAGTGAAAAGCCCAACTGAAACGAGAGAAAATACCGTTTCCTTCCCAAAATCTCAATAACACTTCCTCTACTCCTATCACAACTATTATCATTTATAGGAAAGAGATTCGGGGGAAAATATATGCTATTTTTATTACTTCACTACAACTCCACTGGGAAAGTATCCGATTAAAGTTTGCATACGGAAACAGGATAGGAAATTAAAGGCTCCGTGTTTTTTTGGCTTTCCATCAAGAAACGATAGCTCTTTAGGGATTTCCAACTTTTTCCAATTTATGAGTGGCGGAGATGGAACAATGAGCTCCACTCCACTGCTGCAAGCAGAAGATGGTTGCATGATATGATCGAAACTGTTAGGATTACAAATATGAAGAAAGATACAAGCATGCCTTCCTATCTCGCGATAGTCTTCAAGACGTAAAAAGAAGATTCTATTTTTCAAAGTATTTATAATCTATCCGGTTTGAACTTTAAGGAGCTATCCTTTCCTACCCATGATGATGGGCTTTGTTACAAATACTGCTTAGCATAATAATGTACACGACATTGTTCATTGTACTGTTGAGTTGGAGAAAGTTGCTTTTTTTGTAAAAAAACAGAGTAAGATTATGTATATTGCATAGTAATTCAGTTCCATTCCATTATCAATATCAACATCAGCATTCAAACATGTTCATTTCCACATTCATGTCTGACCTTCTTATGGAGGGAACAATCTGTGAAATGTTGCGGAGCCATTCTGCACCCATCCTTTAGCAGCCATTCAATCCATCACGTATTTGAGCCCCAATATGTAATAGGTTATGTTCCTTTCCCGGTATTTTTTCCGTGCTGGGGAGCAGAGGCGAACATTTCTCCAATTTTGTTCGATATAATGTTATCACCCTCATCGTCGTCAATTTTCTTGTGCACCGCATTGTACACATTTTTTTGGAGTTGCTCTTCCCTCCAATAGTGTGTGTTGCTAGTTTGTTAGGGATTTTATGTGGTTTATGCATACAATTGAGTCGATCATCCCATTAGCTATTATCATTATACCAATAACGACTATCAACATCGTGATCATTGAATTGCTTTCCCTTTTTTCATGGCTGGATTTTTTTGTAAAACTTTTACGGGGAGGAAGAGGCTCTGAAAAGCATCCCGGCAACGGGTGTATTATACGTCAGTTCCGGGTTTATATTGTACCTGGTTTGGAAAGTACGTTATATTTTGTCGTTTCCTCTCATCCCAATAATATTGCATAATTTGAAAATATGGAAGGCAACACTGCCTTTGGGCAATATAAGAAGGGTATACGAGGAAAGGAGGGAGGAACGCAATTTTCTTGATATTGGAAGGAGCTACATCCATATTCGTTTTTATATGTAATCATATTTGCATTTCAGATCGTCTTACAAACTAATCACGTTGATAGTTAGATGCAGTTTGATAAAACCGGAAATTTAAAGAAGGTCGAGATCACTCAAGGAAAGGAGGCAAAATGGAATCTTAATCTTGACATGAGAATGATACATATTTACAACATATCAAAGTGCTTAAATAATTTCATCATAGAGTCACTTCCATTACTTAAACGACGCTTTAACTAATGACAATGTATGCTCATTTAAATTTTTATTTTATGCTCTTCCTTTAAAATACGTTTGTTTATTTGATCAATAATATGCCTTTCGTATCAATTATAAGTAAAGACACTGCTAAAAGTATCTCTGCTTAATTAGCTACCAACAAACTCAAAACAAATCCAGGCATGAAGTGATGATGATGGGATCTCACACCAAAGCAAAGCCATCGCAATAATATTGATATCTAAGCCATATAGCAAAGCCCTCACATAAAAATTAGCTCTCTCTCTTTGAGCTCAAGATACAACAAATTAAGCGTTTTTTTTTGGATGGATTCATTTCTACACAAAAACTTTTTTACGATGATGAAAATGAAGCAAGACCCGGCTGTCTCAACTCTCCACCACTATATTAGTCTCAATAAAATATACATGGGGAAATTATCATCATCATCATTACAACTTTCGTATGAGAAGCGAACATTTAAAAAAAAAAAGCTACAGAAAATGACAGAAATATCCCCTTCATTCCAGTCGGCCTTTTTTATCTCTGCTTTTTTAGGAAGTAAGCATATTGTAAAATGGAGAAATTTTTCTGCTAAAAAACCCATGGATGGATAGAGTGATCTATATTAGAGATAGGAATAACAGTTATTTTTCCTCACTTTTTCTAAAAGTGAATGGCAGTAGTGGAGAATTCCCAACAGAGCCATTCCAGTTCCTCTCTCAGTGTTACTAATTGATGTCCCTCTGCTAATTAGCATCAGGCTGTAATATTCATTAAGATTTGTTTCCTTCATCGTACATCCTCCTCCTATAAGGAGGAGATGAGGATGGTGGAAGCTCCTGATTATCATCAACAGTCGAACTTTCAAAGACAAGCATCAGCCTGAAAGGAAAATTTTTTCCGGTTTTTTATTCAAATTGGAGAAGGAGGAGGATAGATATATAGATCCCGATGACCCATACCTTACGCTTTCACTCTGCTACTTTCTTCAATTTCAGCAATAATATTAGCTTTTCCAACTGACTGAACAGGGGAGGGTGGGAATGCCATGCATAAAGATGGATAGATATGATATGATATATATTTTAAACCTTTTTTTTACTATTTCAATAATGGCCAGGGAAAAAAAGGGTTTAATTCTTATATGGAGCTTGGTCTCATACCATGAGGCATTATAGGGCTTCTTCTCATTCTCAACTTTGCTAGATTGGCAGTGGAGTGAGTGAGGCGGGTGAGAGTCCCTGTGTGTGTCTGTGTTTTATCATAAAATAAAATAAAAAATTTGGGAAGGAAAAATGGGCTCTTTTCTGACTAATTAGAGACACGGGTAAATTATACCAGTACTTTTATGCAATAAGGTTTCCTCCTCATTTTTTAATGAAGACCGTAAAAATTTGATAGCACAATATATAATTCCTCCGCTTTTTATGGATATCTTCTGCTTTAATAATAATTTACCGGGTTTCCTCTCCACTCAGACTCACAATCAGGGAGAGAGTATCTTTGGCGTATCCAGTCATTCATTTGGAGGAAGGATTGATGTGATATATGAGGGAAGGTGCTTATGCGGCATTAAATCTATTGAAGTTAATTCCCCCTGAATGTGGAAAAAAGAAGAATATTAACAAAGAGGAATGTTCCATTGCATCTTCTTGTAAGTATTCAATTGAAAGACTGGCAATTAAAGCAGAGGGGAGATGGGTTTCCGTCCGACAAAACTTAAAATCAGTTTGGCTGGGGATAAAGATGATACATTCTTCAAATCTAAAATGCTTTCGGTTAAAGGAAAGAAAGTCTTTGTTATTGAGAATTACCACGTTTTTTGAGGAAAGACATGTGTCTAGATCAATATAATGATACAAAAGTATTCTTTTTATTCTGTACCGATACCCATTCATAAAATCACAATAGTAAGTAGGTACTGCACTCCAAAGAACATCTCAATAAAAAAATTCCGTTGGTGTGTAAACAAAGCTTACATAAGGTGCTGCAATCCCTTCAAGTATCAATACACACTTTCACATAAATTGCCTTAAATCCATATGGCTTTATCCAAGATTGCATGGCTATACATTACCAAGTCCTGAGGACCGGCTTTCTCAAAAAATACTGGCAAGAGGAAAGGCTCAAGTGGAAAGTCCCAGAAAATCCTCTGTCAGATCCTCACATCCCCTCTTTCTCCAAAGTGAAGTCGTTCCGTTCCATACAGTCCCTTTTTACTTTGGCTATGCTATATAGTAATGCAGTGAGGAGAAGCCATCCGTTCTCAATTTTGCTACATATACCAATCTTGTTGAACATGACGGACAAATCCTCTCCTTTCAACTCAACTATCATCTTTGAACGGAAGAACAAGCTATTTAAAGACGTATAAGAGCTGAACAATAACTTGATACTGTCGATCATCAGTGAAAAAGTGTGAAAGAAGGTGTTTCGCGAATTGACAAGGGAAATTGAGATTATCTTCTTAATTTTTATTATATGATCTTGTGAGAAAGCCAAACTATAATACCCAACAATGAGCATATTTATCGAGGAATAAGAGAACGAAAGTCATTAGCGTAGTATTGTACTTACCTCATCTCACTTTGTGTCCTCGTCAATCCTCAGACATTGACTTCTGTCACTTAACTCATATAACTTACACGACACTTGAAGACAACACACAAATTACATTAAGAAAACATCCAACCTTTGCAGGAAACTGCTATCATCTAGCCAAGAATAGCCCAGTGTCTTGATAGATTTATGAATTTTATGAAATTAGACTGTATACAAAATATTCAGTGACAGGTTTCATTAATTTCTTTGGTAATAGTTAGTTTTTTTTATTAACAGTTGATTATAATAGCAGACAGAGTCCTGTAATGTTTGAGATTCTTGAAGTTAATTTCTTAGACACATTCATACTTATAAGTTTGAATAAAAAACTGCAATCCTCATCATGAGCATTAGCTGGCCTCCCAACAGTTTTCCACATGTAGAACAATACTAAAGCAATAATCCCAAGAAATCCTTAGAAACCATAACTTTCTCCTTGTTCCCAACTCCAAACAACGGACTCACCAAATGAGTGACACATTTTGGAAGAAAAGGCTCATTTCAAGTCGGCACAGGAATGTAAACACATAATCATACATAATGCATGCTCATTGAAAAGCAACTGGTTAGGCCATTCTAGCAAAACTACATATTTTTTTTACTTTACTTTACAAAAATATGAACTAGACGACTTAATAGAGTTCCATCTAGCACATGGACCACATCAGGGCTTTATTAGGTGTTATGTAACTTTGAATGGATGTACCACAACTGGAGGAAATCTCATTTCTTCAAGAATAACATCGTATCAAACAATCATGATCGTCAACTTAGTCAACATCCTTATACTTTCTCCGAACAGCACTTTCAACACGTACGAAACCACTGGAAATGAATGGAATTGAGGCGCACTCACAAACACATGTACAGCCTAAAAAGAATGGTTCCTTTTTCCTCAAATGCAACAAGAGATAATAATTGAGCGGGAACAACATACGTGTTATACTGCTTTCCCAACAAGTTGTCACTTTCCCAACGAATATAGCGAATTTCACGTGTAGCGTAAGCCAGACATAAATGGGTTTAAGGGGAAAGTGGGCAAGTATTATGAAAGGCTAATAAAGTTGACTACTCAATTTTTAATGGGTTCACATGACCATAGTTTGTCATCGTAGGTATTTACTAGTTTGGAGGGCCGAAACAAATTGTCAGAGATTTTCATAAAGTTTCATAATTTCAAAATGGTTCGGGGAGGAATCGGACACTAATTGTGTAGTAAAATGAGTGTTAATTGTCGCCGTTCAGAAGAGACGGCTTGAGAAAAGTTTCTGAAAGACTTGGAGGAAGAGGTTTTTCAATAGAGGGAACAAGCAGAGCTAAATGCCCCATTAAAACACTTTCTTTTGTAGATTGTTATATTGCTTTTGAGAAACTATAAACCGCGAAGGAATATGGGAACATTAAATGGAATGATTATGGGATTTGACATGGCCATTTAAAGGGAGGTTTGAATACAAAAATTTACATTAGAGTCAGCGAGTCAATGAGACTATAAAAGTGGGAAGAAAATCTCCTTCGTTTACTTTCTCTCTGAGTATGTTAATTTCCCTAGTTTAAGACAACTTGGACAATATCAAATTACAATAGTAATAACTCGGAATATATTATGCTTATCGGTAACGACGTTCACCTTCCTAAAGTGATCTGTGGCTAATCTCTACTCCCCCTTTTGATTTCAATCCCCCACCAAATCCTTCACGGGAAGGGGAATTATCTCAAAAGAACCAGATCACAGTTCGAACTACAGTGGAATATGAATGGTGCCATGTGCTACCAAGTGAATTTACCAAATCATTTTATCCACTTGCCCATCCACTGCTTGGAGAAAGTCCACAAAAATAGCCATTCTCTTTATCCTAATCTACTGTGGTTTCCCTATCGTTGACTTGGAGCAAAGTCAGCAGTTGGCGAGGAATAACTGGTCACTGGCAAAGTTGTGTCACTCCACACATTCATATAAATACAAACTATAGCCCACGCAAATGTTCAAATGAACATGGGACACCCCATTTGGCAGTTGGACCGGTGGAGTAACAACAACACGGAGCTCAAAAGCGCGTTAACAGCGCGTTCTTCGTCTCGTGTATAAAATATTATGGAAATTGCTTATTTGCTCCTAGCCCCCCAGCTTTTTGTGGGAAACGTTGATGATGACAAGGGAGAGAGGGCAAACTGTAAAAACAACGGAACGACTCGCAGTCAGTCAGTCATCATAACATTCATAGGGAAAGGTGAGCATCAAAGGGAAAAAAAGCAAAACTAATATAATAACAATAATAGCCGATGCCAAAAAAGAAGGCTTTGGAAATATGACTGGATTGGAGGGAAGAGGGAAAAAAGGCTAATACGGGAAACGATACTCCTACAACCCAGACAGTCATTCCCACTACCATTCCAACAAAAAATATACAAGAAATAAATGAAGAACATGCTTGATATCACCATCCACCACCATCATCATCATCAACTTTATCGTCATCACCACATCACCAATACAACCGCTCCACTAATATTGTACACACACGATCAAACTTAAAAGGTTTATTGGCGATGATGTGATAGTGATGATGATGATGATGATGATGATTATGGACAAAGAGAAAGGGAGAGAGAGGGAGATTGGGATTACTCTAGAAAAACTTTTTTTTTCCCAAGTCATCACATCATAATCTGTAACACTGCTAACTGCTCTTACTAATGCTATATCACTGCTCGACAGACTATCAATGTATTTATGGTTAAGTTGAAGCCGACATACACTATAATACACACCGAATGGAGTGCCCACCTTTAATATCCACCGCGGAGAAAGGAGTTGAACGATTATATCGTCATCGTCATCATCTCATCATGAGAGCTAAACATGGCCTTTTTACGTATTCAATAAAAAGGGATGTGTGGGTGACGTTGACTGCGTTTTGCTGGATGGTTTTTCGTTCCTTCTTTTGAATGTGTGCATTCGATATGCATCTTTCGCTCTTGCATCTTCTTAATATGCTTTTACCCATCTGATTAGAGTTAAGAAAGTGGAGTAGAGGGACACGATTCATCTGAAATGCAATGCGATCATGGTCATTGATCATGCTGATATTCTCTATTAATTTCTAATATCTATAAACTATTAGCTTAACAGAAACTGTTTCAGAGCCGATATGCCGACCAAGTTACATGTAGTCATCGTCATCATCATCCAGTGAATAGAAAGCTCAGTTGTAGCAGAAGACAGCGTTACTTCGATAAATTTCTCTTTCTCCGCTAGCGAACGTCAACTGGGATTTTCTCAGGAGGGAAAAGCAACGCAAGCTCGTTCATGTTGCACCAATCTGAGGAAATATATACGTTACCTGTGCCCTATCCCCTCATCTGCATTGACTGAGTTGTTTTTTATCCCATGAAAGGGAAAATTGCAATAAAAATGTTCATTTAGAGCTTCTCTTCTCAAACATATTGTACGCTTTGTACTTACACTGTGTACATTGTATTAATGACATGAGAGGAGTTTTATTTTTATTGATTCGTCTGCCCTTTTTTTGTACATGGCTGCTTGTATAATATATCTATAAAAACAATCCATTTAAAATTAAAAGCAAAGTATTTATTGGGCTGGCTGACTGATTGGGAATGCATTGGATTTCTAGGCTCCGTCCAGGATTCGGGTTGACTTGATCCGCAACAGGGAAACTGCTCAGGGCTATCCCAAAACTACAATGCGGTAGTCCAAGAGTGAAACTAAAGAGGGAAACTTTCCCCTGACTTGTTGTAGTCCCTTTCCCAATAGAAAATGACTGGCATTATTGCATGGTGGAAGTTGTCAGTGGAGCTGGATCCAATATGGATGTATATATCAAAGAGGGAAATGTGAAGGGACAGGATTATAGAAAAGGAATGAGTTATTTGCTTTTCATGAAAAGATTATAATGGAATGGGTATTAAAAATATGGAGCCAGTTCAGTTATCGCATAGCCCATAATACATTGTATATATTTTTTATAGATATTTCGATGGATAGCATGTTGCTGATGATGGTGGTGTTTGGTGCTACCGTGTTAAATATACAGTTTCATGGAGTGGGTGTACAGGAGGGAAAATAAAAGACGAAAGGGTTTTGAAGTTGGTGGAACAAGAAAAAAAATAGCACGCATGCACCTCTTTCTCTGGCTTTCTCTCCTCCATTAGTTTGTTACATGTTGCTCCATGGGCTATTATCATCGGTAAAAGGTCTCTCTCATGCGAGCACGGCTACATTCAAAAGGAAGGTGATGATGAGTAGCCCCATATTATTATCTTAGGTGGAGGAGGAAGCTAACATGTGTGATGATGACTTTGTCTTACCTCTTGCTACGGCTTATCACCAGTATATCTGCACGCAGGAAGTAAATGACTATGGTTTATATACAGTTGGACTTTCATTTGATAAGAAATTTTCAAATTTTCTGCTCATCGGTCAAAAATATTTCCTAGCAGTGGCCTTAGAAAGGAGGACAAATACGCAATAGATTTTCTATGAATGTTGAGCTTTCACTTATATTACAGTCGTTTAATTTGCATTTGGAAATTTTCCTAGCTGCAGTACAACTAATCATTATGTACGATTGGTAAACGACCAGGACATTTTAGTCAAGTGAAATATTGAAATAAAATATTCATTAGGAATTTTATTACACCAACCGCGTTCCCAGAATGGGAACGAGCAGGGAATGGGTACTGATTTGAAATTTCTAATAAATTCAATGATATAGGATAATAATCCATGGCAAGCAATAAAAAGTGTGTAGCTGTGTTACTTCCATGTATAATAGCTATTTTATTGGACATAGCTCAAAAACGTACGTACAGTGTGTACTGCTCCCATACCCCATCCACATATCCCCAAAATATGCTAAAGAACAAGAAATAACTGCCCCCAAACATAATACGGGAAAAAATCATACATTAATGTATGCAGTTTAGAAACTGCAGAGAGAGTGGGACGACAATAGCCAAAATGTTTTTAATCAGTCATGCAGCCAACGTTGTAACTGGAACGGAAAAAGGTAAAATCAAATCAGCGATAATACAAGCCTCCCAGTAGGCATAAAAGAGGGATTTATTTCAATCCAAAAAGGCCAGTCGTCAAACCCCTCAAATCCAATCCAATAAAATGACCCCATACATCTATCTCAAGTCACATTTTACCTGCCCACAAATACATGTCCCGTTTACAATTCTTTTTTTATTGTGTTCGTTCCGTTCCAGAAGCTGGGTCGGAGCTAAACTCCCCATTCCCTGTTTCCTCTATGGGGGAACACATGTATATGCACGCATTTAAATGTGGTCTACCATGGCATGCTCCTGGGCTTGATGCGACGATCCGAGAAAATGTAGGGAATAAGTAAATAAAAATAGTTGTGGAATGATATGTCCGGCTGTTATGACCATGTAATATGGGCTTGTTACATGGAGGTTGCAGTATTTATTCCTATTGGGCTGAAAGCTATGTATGCCTATCGACATGGTTACAAGGGAGAAAGCGTGCCAGACGTACTTTCATCGCTAGTGGAAATCTTTCCCACTTTGTTTCATACACATGTCTATTGTCATGGGTATATGGTTGTGGGATAAAGGTTGTATCCTTTTTTGGGGATCAATTTCACTAACTATGCTCAATCCAGTCTAAACACACCCATAGTTCAATCTCAATAGCAATATTATTATTCATCAATTTCGCATCAGTTATGTATTTGATTTCATGTAAGAAAGCGTATGGCTGTTCGGAGAATGGAGGGAAAATCAACGATGATTAATGACGGGAGAAAGCAAAGGTCTAAATCAAATATAGCCATTTTTTAGGATATATATATTCTGAGCTATTCTACTTATTCTAGATAGCTTTCAATTTGAAGAAAATGTAATAGAGCGCTGTAGAGGTCATGTATCGTTTTTTATTTTGAGGAAGTTCTTCCTTTTGAATTTTTTGAATGAAAAGGAAAAAGGATTTGGATTTATGTGATATTTAATAGTTTGCAGAGAAGCTTATTTTTAGCTGTAAATTACAGAAATCACAAGATTTGAAGTAATCCTCTTTCGAAAAAATATTATTTCCTATACCTGTAAATAAACAAAACAGTGGTTTGAAAAATATGTTAAGTAAGTAATTATGGTAATTTAGTCGTATTTTCAATGTATATCCTTCGTCCAAGAATATATTACATTTTTTTTAAATTTCATACAAAATACATTTGAGGTTTGAGTTCATAACCCATAACTCAACACATTTGTGAAAACTTAGGCTTAAAACTGGATTGTGTAATTTAGCTTTCGTCATAAGTAATCGAAATCCGTAGAAATCTTTTGATTGACAGAGGGTGGATCGAGTTCCGGATTATGTACCGTCTGCTGTTTTAAATTAATATTGAACTTTACTTTCATATAATTTCAATCATGTCACATGGCCCCCTCTTTCATGTATTGCACTATAGTAATATATGTTTGACAACATATCAAGAAACTGGGAGCTCAAATTTCGGCCCATTTACACTCCCCAAAAAACAATTAAATCGGAGTTGGCAGTTTCGTTAAGCATGGGTCATATCCAAACCAATTCCCTCCTAGAAAACCTTTAGATTTCTGTTTCTTCCACAGCACTCCAATTTCACAAAAAAAAATCTTGCGGTGCTTTCTCCCTTCCCTAGTTAAACCTGAATGCATTATTGAACCATTTCCAGTTCAATTTTCTTGTTCCCCTTATCGGTGAAACAGATTGATTGGAGGAGTGCGTGAGCACAATATATTTAGATTTGCATAACATAAAAACATAAATAATTGCGTCGCCGCTCAGATTGTAGGAGAGGCAGTGCTACATTTATTTGATTACATGATCGAATGGACATATGCATATTTATTTGTTCAATCATAAAATGCTCACAAGCTACCTACCTCCACACAAGCTGGTACGTCACCTACCAAAAAAAATTTCTTTATTTTTTATTCCCATAACCATATTCACTATTCCAGTCAGTCTGCAACAAAGGAACGGTGTCATTTCACATTTGCTCGATAAAAAACATAGTCCAACCAATACTACATCGGTCCAGTGGCTACTCCCACATTATAAATGAGTGACAATATTTCCCCTCAGTAAAATCACTCCGATTTCCCAATAAACCTCGGATATTATTTATAGCCCATATTTATACCCTTGTTGTACATCAAGAGAGGCTTTCCTACATACAAACGATCAGAATAATTTCCCTCGCATAACAAACAACACGTCTTGGCATCATGTAAAAACCTTATAGCTGTCCATTATGCATTATTAAATGACTGGAAGGAAAAGCAACGATCCGATATTTCCCCCCACACAATTTTTTTATCTCGATCGTCCGCAACAGGATATATAATATGGAAGGAGTGTGCGATATTATTGGTGGTGGTGGTGGTGCAATGGTGACGAAAACTGAGAAGGTGAGCTGAGGAACGAATGGTTTTTTTTTCATAAGTAAAACCATCTGGTAGAATCGTGTATTTTCCCATGAAGTAGCATATCAGCATATAAAATGCTATATAGTCTGATTCTCGAAATGAACGGATAACGTAATAATGTGATCAAAGAGAGATTGTGATCTACTCATTAGTCAATATTCATAGCTGTCTGGGAAACTACCGTATATGTAGATATGATGTATGTTTTTATATTTTTTTATAATGGTATATATCATGTACTTTGATCTCCCTCCCACTTGGAATCCGGATTCATATGCTATGTGAATAATACAACATGTGAGTCATTAATTAAACAATGCCGAAGTGAACAAAATCGGGGGATATGGTTGGTAATTATTGATTGACTAGGAATGGGGAGCTACGCGCGGCCTGGTTCATTACACTATGGTTTAAAGTTAACGGTTGATGATGGTGGGTTTGTTTAGTTGGTTTCAAAAATGAAATGATTGACGTTATTAGCCATAAGGAAAATATAGGAATAGGTAGGGATATTTCACCAGTGAAAGGGATGATGATGATGATAATTGGGATTATGATTGCTGGAAATATAAAAAAAGTTGAAAGTCTTGCTATCGTTGTGTTCCCCTGTAAATCGGGAGCTTTTATATCATTTGGAGACGAGAAAAGAACGAATTGTAAAGCTTACAGCACATATCGCATCGTCAATTTGAAAAAAATTGGCTGATGGTGCGTGCACAAGCTCATTCACTTCACTGGCACGCTTGAAATTGAAAGAGTGAAAGTGTACGCTTAAGTAGTAAAAATCAGTAGGAGTCCATTATCATTATTGTGCTCCTTCTCCCTCTAAACATTCATCTCATCTCGTCGACTTCAAAATGCGCAATGATACTGGATTCTTGAAATGATGATGACACAAACAAAGAGGTTTAAAGTGAGTGTGAAGAGAAGGAATGAAAAGGATCGGGATGGGATAATGGAACATGGATGTAACATTAGGGACATGCCTTATACATATATTGCATTACATGATTCTGGATCTATTTTACTTGCGCATTTGCGTGATTTTTTCATACAACTATGAGCGTAGCTATAAGCATTTCACTCACTATTAGAATCCTGAAATTTTAAAGAACGAAACGTTTTGGAAACAAAGAGATCTGGAATTGGCAGGGACTATGATGGTAAGGTGACCCATTTTCAGAAATTGGTGATGACGACAAAGACTTGATTACCACACTTCAGTTTGTCATACTAGACATGTATGTTTGTAATTGAATGCACTTTCTCCATTTCGGTGGGACTATTGATTCCGGATAATATTACTCTTTTATAAAAGTGCGTGTATTTGACTATACTTCGGCATTATTTTGAATCAACCATAGTTTTATTGATAAGGACAACGTAAAATAGTTTAGAATCCAACTCCACCATCTCCCAACCAAACAACAGCAACATCAGCTCCCACTCCTTCCTCCGACGGAGAAAACATTAAAAGATCGATCAGCATTTTGAGAGTTGAAAACGTTAATGGCTCGTACATAACATTAGGACGTAACGACTCTCAGCCATTTTACGTCGATCATCAGCAAATATGCACATGTATCGTGGCAAACTAGTCAGAAGGGAAAGAAAGGGTGAAGCGAATGAATGATTCTGGTAATAATACTTACTCCACTGCAGTGATGAGACTTGGCCACGTGTGTAATGGAGTATGAGTTTACAAACGATATCGTAATACAGCCACTTAAACATTTGATACATTTGAGATGTGTGCTTCGCCGAATGCAATAAATAATAGGGTAAAAGTGCGTCTGATTTCAACATTGTACGTTAGCCATTTACAGAAGATCAAAAAAAAATGTTGCCAACGGTCTTGAGGATAAATAGGGTCATTACTTGTGCAATTGACAAGTCTGATTTTAAAACTTTCAATAAGATATTCAGATTTGGTCTGGAGTCTCATTTCATCAGTATCTGCTCACTTTAGCTGCCTTGCCGTGAATTCTTTTGGGATATGGGGTAAGCCGAGACCACACACGTTTATCTTTCCTTTTGATATGGAAGGAGGACAGAAGCCAGCGACCGAGCAAATAATGTATCCATATCACATGCATTAGAGCTGAAAATTTTGCAAGATTCTGAAAGCCCGCCCGGCCAAAGCCCGTTACTTTTTCTCCCCTTCAAATGCCCG
>JAQGAH010000329.1:0-47701 GCA_034696885.1 Lepidocyrtus paradoxus | reverse complement strand
CTCATTTTATCATAATTTGCGACTTGCGCTTGCGACGGATGACAAAATGGTCTTGCAAAGCTTGCAAAATAAGAGGATTCTCAAGTTGGGTTGCAAAGACCATGAGAATGTTGAGGTAAACGTAGGTATACTGCCTGTTCAATAGGTAAACCCTGTTTATGACGACAGTCCCTTTGATTGATACTTTGTACTTTGATGGCGCGTGTGGTTCGTTGTACAACAATGTGTTTTTTAAAGACGAGCAACGCATGAAATGGCAAAAACTCCCCAGCAGGAATTGCCAGTCTTGAGTTTTCGCTGTTTGCGAATAGTTTGGTATAGTTATCTTTTGATATTTGCAATGATGTCATATAGGATAGTGTAGGAAGATGTGATGAGGAGGATATGCCATGCAAAATATTGCGATAGAAAAACTGCCGCTATTTGCCACTCTTGCGAAGAATATTGCAATACAACAAAGGGGATACTCTAGCCAGTAACAGCGATTCCTCCTAACAGTCTGCAAGTTGCAAGCGCGTTTGTTGCGAGTGAAGAAGATGATGATGATGGATCGAGAGTGACCTAATTACACGATTTCTTTTGGGTTTAGTAGATTTCTAGGCCCTTAAAAGTAAGAGTTTTTCCTGTCGTAGTCTGTGACGATTTCTGATACAGAAAGCAAGAACCGGCAACGTAGACGAGTTTTGTCGCAGAGAAACTGCCGTAAAAAGGATAGTCGCACATATTTGCAAATAGTGAAGTTTCTACCCGTTATGATTTTTTTGCATGACAGTAAACGTGTGATATGCCGTTTGTGCCAAGGTTAAGGCATCTTTAATCACATTGAAGCATTTACCTATTTCTATCATTGAAGAAGTTAGGGTAGAATGGCACGCTCGTAGTATGATTATCTGTTTTATGAACCTAGAGCATTCATGATTTGAAGACAAATTTAAATAATATTGCATTGGAGTATGCATACTTGGTATTTACCTAGGTCGTAAAATACTGCTGGGGTACTGTAATACACACATATATAGATAGCTTTCATGGACAGTTAGGCATTAAAAGTTAAGTTGACATTGATGTGATGTGAAGACTATCTATTAAATTAAATAAATATTAAATTTTGTTAATTTTCAGCACGCAATAAAAATCGACTTATTGGACAGTGGTCAATAGTTTTTCAGACATTCAGTCGGGAATAGTCGGGATGATGGTGGGGCACTGCCAATCTCATTCCCACCACCATCATCACCCTCAGCACATGCACCGAAGTGCTAGTGAGGCATCCAGGGATGAACAATATCCGAGTAGTGGGGAAAGTAATAACGCTTCCTCCTCCTCAGATTACTCTCTAGCAATGTCCTCTGAAGTGGGGGACAGGCCAACTCTTCACCATTCCACCGCAAGTCTGCTGGACAGTATCGAACGGAGGACTCAGAGAACTTACCGTTATGGTATCGGACTTGTTTGTATCGGGGCAACCTTAAACTGGCTAGGTTTCGCTCAGGTATACGTACGTAACTCACCAATTTCTCTGTAGTTGGAATGCATTATTTTTAAAAAAAAATTAGTTGATGATTGTAAATTGTGCTGTTTGCTATTGTGAGAAAATGTTTTGTTTGTTTTGTTGGTTGGCGCCCAATTTAACTAGGGAACAAACTATCATATAGACCCTTTAAGATACTTGGGAGTCGCGTGTGTTCTTACTGGATCCTTTTGTGTATGTATCTCAATGTGCCGCTGGCTTGGGAGACCGATCTCCGTGTCAGGTCATCATGTCACCAGTCTTGAAGTAACAACAATGTTTTTCGGAAAT
Organism: Lepidocyrtus paradoxus; assembly: GCA_034696885.1. NCBI lineage: Eukaryota > Metazoa > Arthropoda > Collembola > Entomobryomorpha > Entomobryidae > Lepidocyrtus > Lepidocyrtus paradoxus. The sequence goes on along the minus strand of JAQGAH010000329.1, from coordinate 45,900 downwards.
GCAAATTTCGAAGGATAATCTCTCGTATTATTTTGGCTGTTGCTTTTTATAATTTAATATTCATACAGGAGGAGCGCTCAAATGGAGACGTCCATGTGATAAACGTAGCTGTGCCAATGTACGTTCCCACCTTGCAAGAGGAGTATAGACCGACAAAGCCGCCAGACTATGAGCAAATCGTGACTGGAGAGCCTCCCCCATATGACGAGGCAATAAAGCTTAGCCCCGGTGCATTTTTTGGTCTTCCACATCCTGGAGATATGGGAGGGTTGTCGGTAGACGTGGGAGGACATTTATATGCATCTCAATTGACTTCATCCTCATCCCCAGCACCTTGTCAGACTTCCCCTAGTCACCTCAGTCACAACTATAGCCTTTCAGCAGCTACTGGGGAATTGACACGAGCGCTGTTACTAGACCATCAGGACAGCCTTGGTAGTTGTAGAAGCGGTGCAGAGACACCAGTTCCTCACGATAGTCTCAATTCGAGGCCCCTGCTGGGGAGAAGTGATACAGAGGGAAGTGATCCTCCTCCAGCATATGAGCCTAGCCCAAGGCCAAGCATCAGTTCCTGCTCTAGTAGTACCCCGTTAATCCCCACGTCAATATCTCGGTTCGAATTACCTCCCAGTTTCAATGTGAGACGTATTTTTGGAGGAGGAACCCCCAGCAGAATATCTGAATCTCCGCATGACTCTCCCAGAATGGAACAGACTCTTGCCAATAATTTAAATGATCATTTACATGAACAAGTAATCAACGAAGGTGTCATATCGTATGCGGAGCAGGAGCAGCCCCAATTACCTCAATCTTCTGTTATCCCAAATGTGTTCCAGCAAGGGCATAATAGTAGTGAAGCCAGGGATATAAATGCCAACATTTAAAATGCAGCATTTTGTGCTGACCGTGATCTTCGCACTGTATTAAGGGGAAATGGGAAAACATCAAACTGGATTATATTCGACTGGATTCTGCTGCTGTCAGTCAGAAACGAGATCGCATAATTTGCTGTGCTGATCATGATGAATGGTAGAAATGTTCTATGCATTTACAAGACTTTAATGTAGGTATTTATATGTATGTTTGTGCAGAACTAAATATACACATGTTTAGTCTGCAACTGAGCATTCCTTTGGATCTTGCTAGCATAATCTTAAAAATAAATACAAAAACATGTTGTGATTGAGACGATAGCATTAGTATATTATAATTATGTATGATACTGTATTATAAAGTCTGAGTTTACAATAATTATTAAATGAAAGCGGAATTCCTCTGTACAGCGGAGACATTGAAATAACATATACAGCTTGTGATGCTGTTGAATCTTTAAATACCTTCTTGGCTCATCTAATATGATTTCTTCATTCATCAAAATGTTTACCTAATAATTCCTGTTTATACTATTTCATTCCCTAATATGTCCACTTCCTGTCTTTGGTTGACTACCATAATGAATGACTAAACAAGCTTCCTTCCTTATAAATGACAACGCTGTAATTATTGCGGCAATTGTCATATAATATGTATCATCATCATCTTAATCTGAATGAGTCATGGATGACCTTTCTTAACAAACCTATTCACTAGCATCATCGTGCATAGAAAAATTACCCACTTTAGCTGTATGAGTTTCCATAATGTTTCATGAAATTTTATAGAGCCAATTTTACCCCCTGTCATAGGATTCATTCCTGCTATCAAATTGCTTCATATATTTCACTACAGAGAAACTGAAATGGGCCAACTTATGAGACTTTTCACTTCCAAGAAGTAATATTAAAGTCATAAAACATCCTCTAATAAACGATGCAATAACCCCAGAAAGGAGACCAAAGGAATTTCAATAAAAAGAGGCTCTATTCAAGTGAATAGCAAGAGACAAAATTGATAAAGGAATAGGAGGGTTGACAAAACATGACGTGATATATTGCTACGCATTCCAACTTCCAACAACAAATTTTTATCATCAAGCGCTCCTAATAGTTATCACTGAACGAGCACCGTTCTGTGCAAAGGTATGCTTGTCGTTGTGTACTTTCATGTAAGTTATATATTTGTCCTTCTCTGCTAGACTTGTGATAAAAACTATTGGGCTTCTGTAGATTTTGATATAAGGACAGGGCAAAGTGTTGTTAGCAATTCCCTGACATATAGAAGAATTGGCAGAGGTGGAGACAAGTATGAAGTCAAAGTGGTAGCTTTTACTAGCCCTATAACCTTTTGTGTACTTTATAATATATAGCTGAAGTACTGACTTTTACTGTTTGCTGAATTTGTCTGTCGGTCTGCATATGACTTTCTGGGTATACATCGGCAACCCATTTCCTTTCACGCATAATTATGCAAAACTCAGTTTTTGTCATTTTAAGCTGAAATTTTGAACTATTTGCAAATTATTTGGACTTTAATTACCCTTCCAATCATGCAACTCAACAAATTGTCATTCAGTATTACTCAATTAGATGAAGCCTTTCTCCTTCCGCTACGTCCCTACACCGGCTTATGAGATGCGTATTTGTTTTGTATCATTTTTACTTTTGGATGTCGATTCAACGTGAACCCCGTACTCTTTACAGATGATACGATATATGATATTATACGTCCACATAGGTACCAAAATAAAGTTCATCTCATTCTCATGCTCTCAACTACTGCATCACCACCACCACCACCACCATCGCCTTACCTTCCCTTTGCTTTATGTACATACTATATCGCACTGAAAGTTTACGCAAATGAATTAGATATTTTTTAAAGGCAGGCCCTGGTTCACCCATCCTATAAAGAGTGTGGACTGTGGACAAACCAACTGCAGGGTGGGAGAGCAAACAGATAAGGTTTACCACTTTTTCCCCCAATGTGCCTGCACACCATTCTGCAGGACAAGGATAGAGCTACGTGCAGGTGCATATTTGCTCGACTATTTATTTAGTTTTTTAGGTATCTACCTGTAACTGTCGTACATGTGGGGTGTTTGTTGGTTGCTCGCTTTATTAATTGTGGAGTGAGTCGAAAACACAAAAGTTTTCACAATTGCACAGTTTGACTATTGCGAATCCTCCCTTGTGCTTTTGGTTTTCCCTAGAAAAATAATAACATGTATGAAATTACAGGGAAAAGAGCTTGTGTGCATCTGTGAATATTAATTTCGAGTACTGTTTTAAATAAGGAGGCTAAAAAACGGTCCCTACATCTGTAATCGCACATTTGCTTGCATATGCATCACCCTATTACGATGCAATAGACGAGAGTCAACTGAAATTTCGCGTGGAGGGTTTCATATTACAGGAATTATGATGGTGAATTAAGACAGACTATTGTGTAGTTCAACACAATGAAGCTGTGACGCTAATACTTTGACTTTTGCTCTGCATGAGCTCACGATAAATAATTTGGAAGGAAAAACGCTAGTTGAGCTTTACTCACAGTTGTCGCGGTTCTCATAAATGATCACGCAATACGCTCGTAAACTGTGAAATCGTAGACAGCGCAGCGTATAAGCTGTTGAGTTGTCCACTGAAGCCGTTTCCCTTTGATTACAGTAACAAGTGTCTCCTTCGGGATCGAAATTTTCTTAAAAAATGTGGGTAAAACTGATAGTGGGCCTGGCATTCCTGGTCCATGCTTTTGTGCATGTCAGCGAAGCTTCGGTTGTTCATGTCGTGAAAAAGAATATCATCACGGAAATGGACAAGGCATGGGGCAAATTGAGGGTAATTCCAGGACTGATTATTTATTAACTTTAATGATGTCAATTTGGCAATTTCAATTGTAAGATTATGATTTTGAAATTTTAAATGATATGGCATTTATTCCTTATTGCGATAGGCGCTGGATCGATTGGGGAAAAGCCATCGTGAACTTTTACAGGAGGTGGGGAGCAATATCGCAAGTATCCCAATCGAAATCAGTAAGGTTGAAAAGGAAATGCTGGTTTATGAGTATGATGAAGCTCTCAAGTCTCTCAGCAAAGTAAAAAAGTAAGTGATACTCGTTGACTATATATCTTCATTTTAATGTTGAGTTTTTTAAATGTAAAACTAAATTATCGACTTTTATATCTAGCACTTCTGTGTCCTGGCGTGATAAATGGTCCGAACTAGCCGTGCTTTCCTCACCTGTCGATATCATCTACGGCCATTTTAAGATTTTCCCGGAAATGCCTGACGCATTCCTACCAGGATCCGGAGCTTTCGACTTTGATGCAAATACCCTTACAGATCTGATCCTGAAGCCGTTATACAGTACTGATTCCAGTAAAGGAACCATCACACTGAAGTATTTGGTGGAGAATGCGCATGCCGCCTCGGTATCACGTAGTAGGGGTCGGAAGGATGCTTTCACCCTACTCAGTAATCACATCGAAGAGGCACTTCAACAATCTTATTGGTGTCTGTGGAATGCGAAAACCCCGCAGCGTATTGTTTATGGCTTGTACACATCCCTAAGTCTTCTTGACATGAAGGAGTACACTTTGCTAAATTTCGCATGGATGCTTCGATATGCTCTCAACGGGAGTGAGTCTTTAAGGATTTTTAAAGTTAGTTAACTTTTTAAAGCTTTGATACCCGAAATTTAACGATTTTTTTTACAAATTATGTCTCAGCTAATTCGGAGCCTGGCATAACCAACTCCCAAAACGATCTGGAAAATCGGCTAGCAGAGAAAGCAGCGAGTGCAAAGAAAGCATTGTCAAAAGCGTCCCCCGCATACTGGAGATGCGATCCTATCAAATATGAAAGGGGAAAGAACTTTGATGAATTCCAGGAACTGCTCCAGGGCTATATCGAAAATGAAAAGAATATGCATCATACAGGATCCTGCAGACAGTCATGTAGCGAGTACAACATAGTCAAAGCATATTGTCCATATCCCGACCCAGACAGTTGTCATCATCATCGCATATGCACTGGGAACTTGATAGATTGCAAGTTTGTGGCGGCAGATTCCACAGTATGTCCAGCAGCTGCTCCACGAAGATTTGACTACATTCAATATAAAAAGGGGCCAACTTATGGAAATAGTAAGTCGGAGTTAAATGATGAATTGGGCTTTTAAACAGTCATGTATGATTAGGAAATGTTTGACCGATTTTTGTTTTGGTTAAATTTCATTTTTTAAATTCCTTTTAGCCTCCGGAAGATGTTCAAGGGACACCGAAAAACGAGATAGTTTCTGGAGGTTCCTATTACACTGTTCCAACTGCTTCTGCTTGTGCGATGACCCTGATAGCCCAACAACCACACGTCATATTAGTCTAGTTCCTAGCTTGTCGGACATAACCGCAAACAAGATCGTTACAGGGGTGAAATTCGTTATGAAAGAGGGCGTCCTCCACCTCCAGATTGAAGAGGGTGAACCTTCAACCGAAGGGCTGGTGCTTGAAGAGTCCACAGTTTGGAAAGAACTTCCTCAAGTAAACAAGAAGGACAAGACTCAAGCTGTCCAGCTGGAATACACTCTAAGAGCTCTGGACTTGGACGATTTGTTGACCCCTCTCCACCATGTAGTTACTGGAGTTCGCTTCCGCACTTTGGGAAATCATGTAAACCTAGAAATTCAGGCAACTCAAATAAATCCGGAAACGAGCAAACTGCTCCTCGACACCAGCCACTGGATCAGTAATGATAATACTCCAGAGACGGAGTCAAACGTGCCTCGGGAAGAACTAATTCTTGAGGATCCTGATCTCCCAACCCGCACCTATCATCCCAGCGTCCCAGACTCTGTTCACGACCAGTTCATCACCTTTGGCGCTAGTTCAGCTACGAAGGATGTGGCCCAATCTACAGTTCCATTTATCGACACTCAAGAGGTACGCCCAAAGCCTGCCGTGTGGCTGAAGGGGATTGGTATCTACCACAAAGGGCAGTGGGGATTTGGAGGATTCATTGCGCCTCGAGTTTTTACACATAGCGCTGCAGACTACATTCAAGTAGATGAGTAATATGATGAGAATAGCGTATAATCTTATAATCAATGTTCATTCCATTCTAATTAATCTTGCCATTTGCCATGATAATTGCATATAACTGTCTTAATATCGCAACCAAGTCTTCCTGTTTCAAAAAAACTTCGTAAATTATGAAATATTTCAATCAAAATCATATTTATTACATGATGATCAAACTTTGACAATAAAAATGTAGCTTTTAGAAGTTCTCCCGTTATATAGGTACTTAGTTTAAGATAAGCGCAAACAATGAAATCGAATTAAGCGTTAATCATGTCAACAGATTATTTAAAAATCTGTGCATGTGGCAGGCTCAGTCTTCCGTAACCAGTAAATATCTTTATTCGAAATTTATTGTGTGTAGTGTCATACGTTGGTTCTTTAGTCAAAAACACAAGACTTTAGTAAAAGTACAGATAATGCGGAAACAATGCATACAAATATCTATAGTCAGTAATGTGTATTTGTATCATAATGATAATGATGTTAAATGTGTGATTTAATCTTACTCGGATTACTTTTTATTAAAAGATTTTCGAAAGTATACGGTTCGACCTTGGAAAAACTACTATATGCAGTTTTGTTACACGCTTTTTATTTTTTATAAGTCCTTCTTATCAAATATTTTCTCTTAAATTTCAATTTGTTAACAAGCGTTAAGTTATGAAACGGGGTATGGTGGGATTTATATTTAACAAACGAACGAATTCTGAATTTTAGTAAGTTTCTTGGTTGTGGCTTGTTCAATATTGATGGTAAGGTTGAGTGATAAATATTTGGTATTTAAAAATGAGAAAAAAATGAGTTGAAATTTGAAGTGATTGGATCTGATGCAAAAGGTAGTGTAGGATTTATCCAGCGTTGGGAAATCGAATTAGTTCTACACAATCGTCCAGCCAAATTAATCAATGTAATTGGAAAAAACATTATTATGTAAACGTGTTATAAATATTAGAAAATATCGTAATAGTATATTTGATTGAAAGCAATTTTTGACAGTTGCAGTAGTGTAAGACTGACAATAAAGGTTGCATTAAATGTAAGCGGAAATGGAAAATGGTTATTTTGTTTTAACTGCCTTTCATGATGTCATTGTTTTCATTCATAGTTTGCTTCAAAATAATCCATTTCTTGTGGCTTCCTTTTGACTAGAAAGAGCATCGAGCTCTGTTTCATTCATATACGCAAGTCAGACACCCAAAAAGTGGGAAATGAGTAGGTATTCTTTTCTTCTGGTTTCGTTGACGTTACCCGTTGAAAGTGAATAGGAGACGCAGAAATGAGATGAGTCACAAATTAAACCAGAGTGAGGCGGATATGTATAGAAAGCCTTGATGGAATGAAATGATACTATCAATGATGCTGATACAAAGTTGGTTGAATGGTCGCAGTTGCTAATATGAAGCAGGCACAGTACGTAGATGTTTCTGGTCCAAACTGACCAATTTTGGATATCATAAAAAAATTATAAATAAGCTGAACTTTTCCATTTCCCTACTTTGACCGAAAGGGAACAATACTTTCAATTGAGGCATTAGTCCGAGTTTTGAGACATATGATAGCCCAAGACCTGATTTAAAAATACACCCATGGAGTGAGTCACTCACTGTGAGTGAGAACTTAAATTTTACATTTTCAGCTAAAATACATGCAAGTAGGTAGACATACGGTACCCTCATTTACTTCCTCCACATATTGATAAAGTCGATGGATTTAAGAGGGTAATTTAGAATGTAAACCATTGTATTAAAAAAAAACATGTTGTTTGACACCACTGACACCAATCTTTCTTGGACATGTCCACAAGTAATGTAGTTTGAGACCAACGGACAAAAATCAAAGCGTTTGTCAATAATAGCAAGTAAAATATACTGATTCTATCGAGTTTCGGTCCAGGTGGTCATTCACATCTAAATATAAATTATCTGACTGTAAGACCAAACTCAAGCTAATACACCAACCTCAGATGAAAATATTACTTGGCAAAATTTGCCGGTTTTGACTAGAAACACCATCGTATTTGAATCATCAATTTCCAATCCAGCTTATACACTTTCAGACTTCAAGCAAATCTGAAGAGTGCCTAGTGCCTACTACTGCTATTCAATTACTCAGTTAATTTACAATGGTTCATTGCAATGTTTATGTAGTTGACTAATACAGCGGAAACCAAATGCGCATTTAAGTAGTCTTTTGTTTTATCATTATTTTTATACAAAACAGTATTCACTAGCGTCATTATCATTGCATATCAGCATTGGCATTTGTATCTCTTTTTGGTTAAAAGTCTTTACAACAATCGGTACTCGTATTATAGCGCATTTATAACAAACTGACCACTAAACCCGTGTTCAGGAACAATTTAGGGTATATCGCAGACCATACCTTATAATTCACATAATGACTAATTAAAGACACTTTAATCAAAATGGCTGCATAATTGCATTAATACGTTTTGTGCCCTCGCCTCACCCTCTCGCCCTATGATGAACAGCAAGTCCACTAATAACACCTCTTTTTTAGAAGAATAAAGTAGTATTATTAGTTAATACACCTCAAATCTTTGGCTTGGCCATTCCATTTATATTCTGCATAGTATTTTCTGGTAATTTCTGTATAGATAAATGGATAATAATACGATAGGAGGACTATTTATTTATAGCCTTATAGTTTTGCTGGAAAAATCCCAAGCCCCCATTTTCTTAAACCGTGTTGGCCAATTACCTATAGTCCACCTGCTCCTGCATGTGATTGCATCCCATTATTACTAAATACAATATAGTGTAGCTTAATTATATGCATTTTTAGTACCTAATTGGGTCTTACCACAGATTAATTTTTTTGCAAGAGCCTTATTATACGCATGTATAGTAGAGCATGATCGAATGCTGTTCTTTTGGAATGCGACTCGACTCATTTAGCAATTTCTGATTTGCTATCTTACCCCTTTTTCCTGTTAACTCCCAATTCCCGATGAAAAGTAAAATTGACCATTAAATATAAAATGTATAGTCTAGCTCAGTATATGAAAAGTGGAGAGAATAAATTATTGATCTGTATTTTTCGGAGATTTAATACGTTTAAGTACTTGTATGGGGAATAGAATTTTCCATGACATGTACGATAGAACCACATTTCATGATGTTCTGTGACTTTCCTGTGCGTATATATCAAGCGTAGTCGATGTTATATATTTTAGTCTAATGCTATAGGTGTGAGGTGCTAGGATGATGTTCTTTTGATTCTGTCAGAAAAAAAGTGGACTTAGCAAAAGCAATGCTGTTGTGTAGGGCGATGAGTGTCGTAGAACAACGCAATTTCTCACATACGCTTCACAGCTATGGATCATTTATCGCGATATATAACAGACCACTTTACAATAAAGTACAATTTGCAAACTATATACCTACATATATTGCTCTTCCACTGTGCGAACTATTTGTAAGATATGAGATGAAACGAGTAGGTATACTTTAGCTAAATATATTCGCGATCTTCATCTATACTGAAAAAAGCTCATATAGAGTAAACTATCAAGAAGCGTTCGCATAGGCATTTTAAATGTAAAGAGTCACAGCGACTTCACCCAAACCTTACCATAGCACTGTGGATTGCTTCATAAAGAGAGTTAGTAAATCTCGTAGCTCGTTTCAACACAAATTTTGTATGGCTTAACTGTGAGCCTCCATCCAATTTCCTTACTGTGAAAGCGGTCCTCATTTGTGATCATTGTTTATCTCTGCAGACATGCGATTCAAACATTGGTAATTATGAAACTGATGAAATTTTGCTGCCTCCTATAATGACATGATATCTAAGCTCTGGAGCAACTAGCTGGAAAAGTTAATGCATCAGTTTAAAGTAGCTTTTTTAAGAAAACTTTAAATACATAAGCTCGAGGAAATTGAAGGGCTACAGCGCAGTATCCGTCATTCTTAAATGCATATGACCTTAATCAAGAATGCTCATTATCCTAAATATTATAGTTTTATATTCCGAGTTGGAAGAACTCCTGTTCCCGTTCCCCTTCCTCGGTTTAGGCATTACTCATTTAGGTATATTTGTTTCGATTAGGTTTACAGCGCAAAAATTGATCGCATACGTCCTCCTGTTATTAGCACCTTTTTTTGGAATAGGCTGCGCTGTAGAGAGACGCTGTAGAGAGACGCTGTATGGAATGGGAAGTTGTGACCTGAACACTTGAGCTCGCATGGGGTGTTGCTATCAGCACACTTTACACATTTATTGCAGAGTATTCTGATTTCCCCCTGTACTGGAAATGGATCGAATGAAGCAAGTAACGAAATGACATTCGTTTTGGAGCTGATGAAAGAGTGGATTGTCAATGTCTGCATATATTAGTATCGCTCGCGTTTAACTACAAGATCAAATTCTTCCGCTCCCTATTAGCTATGGCTTATCGTTGGCAATCTTTTCCCGTAGTCTTGTATTTGATATATGATGCTTGACCACTGAAAATGGGTTGTGTTGGGTTTTTTCATTTCCTTCTTAAAAGTTTTTGTTATTAGTTTGACAAAAGTGGATGAATACATGAAAACGAATGTAAATGTAAAACTAAGGATGTTTTCTTTATATGCGATGAATGGGAAAGTAATTAAGTGATAACTTTATAGACTGTCATTCGTTTCAAAAACAGGATGTTGTTTATCCGCCCAGGTTGCCCAGTTAAATTCTCCGGTATAGTTCATGTAAAATCAATGGAGTGCAATCACTCCTACCAACTCTAATCTTTTATTACTTAGCTGCTTCCTTTTCCACTGACGGATGCCAAGTCTATATTGTTAGATTTTTGACGGTTTTGAATAATGACTCATTGATAAAGAATGTAATGCAGTCCCTACACATATATGGATTTATTGAGAATTCGTTTGTATAAATAGGAATTTTGTTAAAACTTGTACCGATTAGTAAATACACCTAAAATTTAAAATTTGTGCAGTATTACTGGTAATTTACAATTTTGGAAAATATAGTTTAATAACAAACCTATTACTTAAATGACAAAGCATCTCTTGCGTAACATTCATTAAAATCCGAGTTGACTTTCATGATGACGATGCGATGCAGTGGCAGTTAGCCAACTCTCTCATATTCCAACCTTACAAGAGTATTATCATTATCAGGAGCTACATAGTATACTTCTGAATTTAAATATCTCCAGAGTTAGTGTAGCCCAAGCGCAATCTTCCACTCGAGCATTTGATTCATACGAGCTTCATCCTTTTCTTACCTTTAAAACCTGCAAAAAAATCAGAGCTGGCAGAGAAGGAGGAATTATTGTAGTCTTTTGCATTTGACATACTAAGTAGCAACATTTATAACCACGATATTAATACTTCAGTTTAGTTTCCACTCACTCTCTTGCAAGACAGCTCGAGCTGAGTCAGTGAAGAAAGATCTTTTAAAAAAAATATAATATGTGGATGATGATGAGCAATAAGCCTAGCTCCTTCACGCAACATTGCATTATCAAATCAGCTAACTGCCATCCATCCATGTACATACTGCCTGTCTAGCCCTGCATCAAGCCATAAGACACTGCAAAAACTATAATATTACAGCTAATGCTACGGATAGTAAAAAAAGGCTTGCAGAGTTTATAAGGACACACGTCTGCATTTATGGGGTGAACTGCACGCATCCAACATTACTTATTATTAGGTATAGACTTACCTGCTCCCCTTTATACTTTTATACCCATCATCTCACCATCATCATCTCATCTCACCCACCAGATCCCTACCACACAGCTCGTATTAGCCAAATGTATAAAACTATCAAAAGCATACATTTATCCCAATGTTTACGTCCAACGTCAAGGTAGAACCCCTAACCATCAACAATGGGATAAGCGCTATACAGAAGAACCACACACATAGACTATGCTCTCAACCATCAAATATTTTATGTGTGCATCGTATCAATAATGTACCTATATTTTGGCTTATATATCCCATAATGGGCAAGTCGAGGCGAGATGGATGAACGCGAGCAAACGTGAGCCGCTTATCATGTGATATCAACAGCATCAACAAATGTAGTAGGGCTTGCAAAGAGTGGATTTTAGTTAGCCGTAGTTAGCAAAGCCGTATTATAATTATTTAATTAGGCATATGCTCAACATCATGATGATCCTCCCAAGCCAATGATGTGTCAAGTCGAGTCAATTTTGCTGATGCATACCTTTGCATGCGAGAGTTTCATGCATGAAACCAATAATCATATAGGATGAGTTGATAAGCACCTACTTATTAAAGGCTATGGAAAAAACAGATACTTTACCAACTTTACTGATCTTATATGATTAAAACGTATAAAACTGATGTGCTTTATGCATGCCAAAGTGGAGTATTGTGTACGCGCATATCCTCATGTCCCTCTTGATTCGATTGCAGCCGCTATACATACATATTGCATTGTTGTTGTTGTTACTGTTGCTGCTCATATCATCATATCCCCCATCCCCTTTCCCCCCTGACTCCTCATCAGTGCACTTATGATGACGGTGGTGGTGATGCTGGTGTGGTGCTTGGTTGGCTGGTAAAATATCCCTCGTCTCGTCTCTCCTCCACCACTTTGAGCCTTTGCTTGTGATAATAGGTAATTTTCTCTCCTTCACTCACTCCATCCCATCGCTCGTTCCGTTCCGTGTGCATGTACAATAGAAGGGTGTATATGATGATAAGATTATTACTACCACTATGTAAGTACATCTATATAGTTGGAGTTAGTTGGACTGTCGGTCGGTCGGTCGGTCGGTGGCGATAGTGATGATTATGGTGGTGGTGGTGGTGGTAAGGTGAGGATGAACCAAACACAACCAAAAAGCCCTCTGCATATGCGAGCAAAAAGAAGCTATAGAGAAACCCCAACAAGACCAAATGAAAACGCAAGCCAAGGCCAACAGTCAAAAGAAAAAACGGATAGGTATGCTGTAGCTCTGGTGGAAAAAAGGCTTTTTAAGAGCTTCTTCCAAAATGCCTCTACACACGGAATATGGAGCTTTTGCTATAGTGGAAATACACAGTCCTGTAAGGTGAACTGTGCACATTTATGTGATGATGACGATGAGAGATCGCATATATCTATCGTGTGCTCCTTCTCCTCAGGCTTTTTCCTCATTCAGTAGCCATATATGAGAGTTAACCAGAGTTTTTGTAGAGTTGACTATTGAGTTAGGGATTTTCTTTAGCTCACTTTTATCCAACTATATCTATCATTATCATCCCGCATACCTATACTTATACCATTCGCAGGACTACATGCACAGTCTCACGATATCCCGAGCAAGACCTTTTCGTCTATTCGTATAGCACATCGTAGTAGTGTAGAATCGAATCGTAGTTATACTTGTGAGAGCAGTTTTTGTGCTCTCTGTGCACTCTTCTCACTATTGTGTGGATGTTGTGGGGGAAAGAGAGGAGTTTTGTAGAAAGGAGTCGATTTTTTTCAACCTATAGGCAAAGCATCAGTGCACAAGAGAGTCAGTGAGAACAGGAGGAAAACTTCTATATACGAAGCTCAGATATAGGAATAGGGATATGTGATGGTGTGATGATGATGATAATCGCTCATATACTTATATTGGCTTACTTTGTAGCGAGTAAAGTCTACTATAAAGTTTTTTTCTACTTGTGATATGGTTATGGTTTTTTTTGCTAGTATAACTGCTCAGCTTAAACAATAATAGTGAGAAGACACACTTCTTGAGCAGGGGCAGAGAGGGACTAGAGTGCACTACTCCGCATACAACATTTTCATATGTGTAGAGGTGGTTGGCTAAGTTATAGGTGGTGTACACACAGTCCGCTTTTTAAACTCCTTTTTGTTTCAGAGTTTTTCATGCAACTTTACTCCTCAACAGAGAGTTGAGTCTTTTCTTGAGTTGAGCTCGAAAGAGAGAGAAGCTTGCAGAGTTGAATGCGAACCAAAGCGAGTTGTTCAAGTCTATGAGTTCTGCGAGGAGCTTAACTGGGGGAGAAGATAACTAAGAACAACACACATTATCGCTGTTGTTGTAGTTATATTACGTGACCTTTCCTTCATATGAACCACGTATTTGGAGGAAGGAGACCACTGTACTCGAAAAAAAAGACTAGAAAATAGTGGGATTTGAACTGTGTGGAGTTGCCGTGCTCATGAGTTCTGAAACGAGTAATTGGCGGTGGCCTTCTTGGATGGACCTGTATGAAAAAAAGTGCGCGGAGGTGGGTGAGATGTTGATGAGATGATATATGTATATGATAAGCAATAGTTTCAAATTTAAAAAATTGTCCAGTGGGGAAGCGACAACCGTTTCCAGAATGTATTTAACTCTTCCAAAAACTGTTACGTGGTGAAAAGTGACAGTTATGCTGTACATGACGTTAGTCCTGGAGAGAGTGATAAGCTAGGGAAAGCATAGAAAGCCTTATAGCATTATTTTTAAAAGAAAGTTCCATTGACCGTTTGTGAAAGGAGAAGTCTGATGATGAATGGAAATTTTGAACCAGGGATATTATCCCCTTTATCCCAGTATCTTCAAGGTGAGAAAAATTAATTTTTTTTACAAATGCCATTTTGTCATTAAATAGTTAAGCTATGATGAATTTGGCGGTAATAATTGTTATAGTTGATGTGGTAAATGTTAATTTTAAAAATGTTTCTGCAGAGAGTGGTAGTCAACAACCGTCGATGGGCACTCCGCGACCAGGAACCCCAAGGGGAAGCCATTTCAGGTAAGCAAAATCCTATCACATAAACGCATTCCATTTTTCATGCATTGCTTAACGGTTTGTTATGTTATGGTTAGACCTACACATCCGCTTCTTTTATATTTACATCAGATTCAGTTCGAAAAGTAAAAATAATCAATTAGATATTCCTTCAAATGCTTTGACTATCTTTGCTTCCAAAAATGTCTAAGCAAATTATGAAATTCCAACTGCGCATTTTTTCGCAAAGATTTGCATTTTTTTCATTAAAAAAATACTATTCACTTATTCATTATTTGAATGTAAAGGATTTTTGTAATTTCCATATCCTCATGTAGGTTAGTCAGTCATCATAACTTGACTTCATGGACAAAATGGAATAAATATGCAAGGAGTAAAGCACAATTGCTCATGTACAATGGTTAGCGCAGCAGTGAGGAGTCAAGTACTTAGTTGCGAAAGTAGGCACATACTTTTGAGCCCATGCAGTTGCCTAAATCCCAAAGTTTAGTACATTGGCACCCGTTTTTTCGATGATTGTAGCAGTTTCCAGCAGTAATGCTCGTACTCCGCATTCAATTTGTGATGGGAATGATGATATGGATGAAAATGTAGTAAAATCATAAAATCATGTTTCGTTATCGCATATTATGTATATTGGAGGCATATTAAAAGTACAGCTTGAATCATATAATGTCATCGTATCATGCAACTTGAATTTGAAACATGTGCTTTCCCCAAATCAATAGGCTTTCTCCTGACGGGAACCTCAATCCTGGAACACCAGGTGCCTCAAGCCACGACCACCACAAATATCCAAATAGCCCGTGGAGTGGAAGCGAGCCTGCAACGCCAGGGTATAATCGATCAAACGTGGTGCCCAGTTCCCCATATATTTCTTCCTACCCCAATACACCAGCTACACCAGGGGGAGGAGGCTTCTACCAAAAACCCGCTGGACCAAATATGCCTCCTGGAGGTGGTAATACCACGGCGGTTCCCCCAGGTTCTCCATGGACAGAGAGAAGTACCGGGGTATGCACTCCAGGACCCTTGACCCCAATGACCCCGATGACCCCAATTCACTCATCTATGAGTGATCATGGTGGCAGCAATACAAATGGCAGTTTCAGTAACAGCAACTCCCCTGTTTTCCAAGTAGACAATTCAGCAACAAACAACAATAACCAAAAGCCTTTACAACACATGTCGAATTTGGCGGGGCTGTTACAAGATAACTCGGCTCCGGACTCAATGCTGCCAGTTCCAGTTATGAATCATAATGTTCCACCCATGCCATCGTCTCTACCACAGCCCCCCTCTCAAGTTCCAGTCCAGAATGCGAACCCTGGAAACGCAATGTCTTTACAACCCAATCTGCCTCCGATTTCGGCCAGCGATATATCACAAGCCGTTTACAGCAATCCAAATTTGTAAGTACTTACTTTATATATTTTTTTCCGCATAAATTTGCTTTATTCCAAGTCTGCCTTATTATAGCGAACCATTCCATATTTATTTTAAAGGATATCCGAATTTGAAGAGTTTTTCGAAAATTTCATCACTCGCAAAAACGAACTCGCAAACATGAACCAAAATCCTCAGCAGGCAACAGCCCTCCAACAACAACAACAGCAACAGCAGCAGCAACAACAACAGCAACAACGACAACAACAACCCCAATTACAAGCCCAGTTGCAACAACCATCCCAGTTACAGCAGCAGCAACAGCTCCAACAGCAACATAATAATAATATGCATAATCCGATGAATCATATTGACATGTCAAATGGGGGCAGCATGATGTTTAGTAACAACCCATTAGTCAATAATGGGAACAACGGGCAGGGTGTAATGATGCTAAGTAATCCCCATCACATGAGTGGTATGCACATGACACCAGGAGGACCCATGCGCACCAATAAATTCCATGGGCAGAATCATGGCAGTCATCCTTACATGATGCAAAATGGCAATAATGCAGGGAACGGGCTGATGGCAAGGGCTCGTCAAGTGCCTGGCCATTTTAATAACGGGCAGCAGCACAACAACAATCAGTATGGGAACCTTGCACCCCCACAAGGGCCCCCGCAACATCATAACATGAATAACATGGTGAACATGAATATGAATATGATGGGACAAGTGCAACCAGGTCGACAGCCACAGTACGGACTACAAGGTCAGAACAACGCAAGTGCCTCTGTATACGCTCCCTCTCCGTCCGGTAATAACGGCGGCTACGTCCAAGTCCTCCCTCCTAATCATAATCATTCTCAGCATGGTAAGAACATGGGCGCTCCTACTTACAACCCCAGTGTACAACCACCAAATAATCTCCCTTCTCACTGGCAAAGTTCAGTCCAACAGCAACCCCAGCAGCAACAACAACAACAACAGCAGCAGCAGCAATCCCAACAACCCCAGCCCCCTCGAAACAATCATAATCCAAACATGGGCATGATGAATACGACAAACGTCATGTCCAATCCTTCAAGAGGCATTCCGCAACAGCCAAATAATAATACATATTTCCAAAATCCAGTGAACTCCATGAACGGTGGGATGGAGCAAGGGCTCAGTAATGGGCATTCTGTGCTGCCGCCTACAACCTATCCTTTTGATCTGAACAGTGGAGGTGGTTCAGCCCCTGCTGGAAACAATAACATGGCAATGAATGGGACCAGTGCAATTCAAGGGCAATCTCCAATGTCAATGTCCGTACAATCCCCAATGTCAATTAACATGGGGATGGCTCCACCAACCCCCAATCCTGCTACTCCTCTCCCGGATGACGCCAATTTGAATATTGACCTCGATGGGCCTTACGATGGTTCTTCGCTTTCGCAAACAACCTGGTCAAAAGCTTTAGACAAGGTGAGCAGACCCAACCCAGTTGCCGAAGTGGGCAAGGTGATGTTTGACGATATATTCACTGATGACGAGGTCATCCACTGCACGCTGAGTGGGAGGGGCTCCACCAAAAAATTCAATCCAAATAAAGTACACTATCTCAAAAGTAAGTACCTACATTAAAAAGCTCTCATCCTACTTTCCCTTTAGGTTTCATAACCTTTCAAACTTTTACTACAAATGATTTCTTTCTCAAATTTTAGAAGCCGTCGCATGGCTCATGACCAGACCACCGAGGCCCTGGGAGTTTGACATAACAACGTGTGATTTATCCCTGGGTCAGGAGGATGAGAGCGGGGTCCGCGGACTAGAGAAAAAAGTATTCACCGAATACAGGAGCAGACGACGGTCGGACATTTTAAAAGCCAGACCCATGCCGGCAGCTGCTGGCACTTCTTAATTTTTTTATACTTCTTCCACCTCTTACTACAACTATTACCAATTTTACTATTCAGCCCTTATTACTATTGCCTCTACCTACATATATGTATCATCATCCCTATTGTTAAGATTTCTTTCATTTTATATAGTCGTGTCCCATATTATCTTTTAAGTACTTTTTTTTCCTGATCATCATCATAATTTAAAACAACTCCAACCAAATCCTATATGATTCTATCATGTCATGAACAACACAAATGTGACATTTCATTATGAATTATAAAAGAGCGCATTAAAAAAATGTCATCGTTTTTCCCTCGGAGCGAAATCCTATATACATACAGTATAATTATTATTCGCATTTAATACTTATTATGAGTTACTAGAACATGATGAGCCACACTTTATTTTGCGTATTTAAACACATACATAGTTATATCAGATACCAATTTATTATTACACATTTGCTAATTAAGATCAACTACAACTACATATACCTAGATGAAGATTAAGTTTCAGATTTTTAGATACAAGCGAGCTCTACATACATATTATGTGTAATATGTAGTTTACCTAAGTTAAGATAGAATTTATATCTATTTAAAAAACTTCTACCTAAATATATCCATATATCATACTTATTATATATAAATCGCATAGAATATGATTAAGTTAATATATATATACAACTTCAACAGAGTACATTATATTGAATATAATACGAAATAAGGTAGTTCTCTAAAAATATATGTCATCTCGAGTCTATAATACTAAAATAAAGGATAAATCATTGATTTAAAAATTGAAATGCTCTTGTTTGAATTACTTCTTATTCGTCACTTTCATTCATTTACTTTAAATGCTGCATGAAAATAGCATTTTCCACCTTAAACATCATAATCATGAATTTTTTTCCGTTTATCTCTGCTCAATTCTAAAAAAATCCATCATGGAGTATCAAAAGTGGTGAGTAGGGATATGTCATCCTCCACATAGTATTCATCCTTGTTCAGAGGATTCACGAGGACAGATCATGAAAATGGATTGGATTGGATCCGTTCAGAGAGTAGCCTTCTAAAGCTCTCCTATGTAGGCATCCCCTATGCAACGTTACCTACAGCATGTTAAAGATAACGATTTGTTATCATGATCTGGCTTGCAAAGAGTGAGTATGACGGTGTAAAGGGTTGGAAAACATAATATGCAGTGCAGATTTGTCTAATGCATAGCGTCATACAGATATGGTGCAACATCTTTCGCTGTATTTAGATATATGGCATAGGACAATTTGGCTTGACTGTGTAACTGCATCGAGGAGTAGTCGGACATGTAAACATTTTGTAAAACAAGAGTACTTACATTCTATCCTAATAACCACAAGAACGTTACAAAGCCCGAATGCTTCTACATGGCTGTGACCACACGACCACCTTTTAAACTTGAGGGAAGTGAGAGGAGGAAGCCCAAGAGTCAACATCAACATTACCCCCGTAAATAAACATGGACCAACACGCACACCTTTTTTGGCTTAAGTACGGACATTTTTACAATAGAGAAATTAAAACTTTGTATTGTCAGGCTAGGGATAATTAAATGTATGCATTTGACTGAGTTGCATATGCAATGGAGCAGATTCTGGCATTGGGCTTTTCATACCTTCTTACGATGACTTGAGACAAGTTAGTTTTGAGGAAGAGCAGAGCTCAGAGGATAAAAGGACATGGTCCGAATGTTTGATAAGTTTCATCCACAAATAAGCCCCATCTCGTTTCATACGCCGATTGTTGCATAGAATGAAAGGACTGCTAATGCATCATACTGACAATGATATGCTGATCCAACGGGAAAAAATACTGAAAAGATGAGGACACTAACGAGAATGGAGAATGGGAATTGCAACTGGTGTGAGACAAGCTATAAAGCTCGGATCGGATGTAATGAAATGGGACGAGACTATATAATTGCATAGGTACAAGTAGTAGTTATGTACATTACCATCATTACCAATAATAGCATGGATTAGTCAAGTGGAATGGTAATGAAAATTGAAGAGAGGCAAGAGCATTTCATGATAAGGAACGCGAGACTCGTTGCTCTTCTTCCATGCAAAAATTCTTATTTCCCCGAACAAAATGATCGGATCATCACCCATCCTCATCGTCATCATCTCTAAAATACAATCCCAATTTTTCTCAATAAGTTCAAGCTCCACTGTCATCATCTCGATCCTCTTGATATCAGGTAGAATGTTGTGCAACTCGTCCAAACCATTTCTGTCATTTTCCGCTATACTTTTACAAGCAGCCTCTAACTAGGTTCATCTATATGCTCACTCATGTACATGCAGAGCAAAGCAGTTTTCTCATCTTTGTACATCCATATCCTGGTCGTTTTTTTTTTGTTCACAGATTCGGATATGTTTGCACTTGAAAACGCTCCATGTACATTGTACATAGCCATGTAATAGATATGCATAGGAGTACATACGGGAACTCTTTCAGCTGACTCTTGTCCGTCACTTTTTCACACCAGACCAAAGGCAAGGGGAAAAGCAACAGTTTCTTCGTCATCATATCACATCACGAAATTCAATCTCCTCATTTTTACCTAAGAAAAAGCTCCTTGAACCCGTCTCCTGCTTTCTTTCCTGTCGACGAAAATAATGCATTCCGATCCGATACATTCATTACTGTCCATTTGCACGAGATGCCTTTTCACCAATCTGCAGTTTTCATAGAACTAAGATGGTCTAATATGACATAATATGTGCGACTATATATGGCTATAATCAAAACCATAAAACTGAACAAACTACAAACAAGTGCACAAAGTATATTACTTGCACACATTTCATTTTTTAATTTTGTGCTTGAGAGGCTACCATTATTTTGTATTCATAGTATAAGAGCTCCTATTTAAATAGAAGCGTTTGTCACTCCTCCATGATTAGTATGATCAATGATCATTTCCTGTTGTATACCTAAAGTATAATGAAAGCAGCAATAATAGTTTGTGGATGTGAGGGAGGATCAGCCAAACAAACTGTGTTCAAGAGTGTTACATACCTACCTGTAATTAGCTATGTAGACACATGAACTTTCTGATGTGTGCGGAAGCGTTAATTTATAAATATATGTATTTTTTGTTCGACAAGTTATAATTTTTGTAGATGGCCTTTGTTCATGTTTGTTTTTGTTTGATTGTGACTGATTTATACTTAAGAGTTCTGAGCAAATTTTAGTTTTACTGTGAGTGTCATGAAATCTTCCAAAACAAATTATGTCACTTGAAAGGAGGGTTAATGTCTGATTGATGATCTTCCGAGAAAGTTGTCAACAATGGGTAACTACAATCGGTGATGAAGAGGATGATGAGATGTCGATAAGCTGCTGAAAAATCAAAACGATTTTGAAACGTTTATAAAAGTAAGTCTTGATCATGTTGGGCAGATAGCTCCGGTATCATCTTTTGTAGGTAGATAAAAATGTAATGGCTTGCCTCATATTAATTATCCTTTGTCTTGTCCGCTGATGCTGACGAGTAGATATAAGAGCAATTTTTTTGGTAAACAAGAAGCAGTTCAGCCATTTTGTTAAATCTAATTATATTCATTAAACATTAATATGAATTTGGTGTTGATGTATTTATTTTACTTTGTCATTTCAGGGTCGATGAAGAGTCAGTGATTAATTTGCCATCAAGAACTCGCTGAAATAAAGTGGACAAGATGCATTACCTTTTCTCACTAGTCCTGAAATCAAAGGACCTGTCTAAGGCAGGGGACCTCTTTACCCTGCCAGACTCGTCGATTATGGATGACATCTCAGAGATCCTGGAAAGAATAAAAGAGATCGCTTCCGCATCCGGCTACATTGACAATGAGAATGATCAGAGCGTTGTAGAAATCTGCATTGCACGGTTGACAGCCACGCTTCGTGACAGTGATTGTATTGAGGAGAATATTGAAGCCCTAGTTGACCTTTTGAAGACCTCACTAAATCACGATCTAAAACTACTCGCCCAAGAAACCGACCCTCCGCATGCAAAGATAGCTTCAGATGTACTTGCCTGTATTTTTCTAAATTATTCCAAGCGTAATGTAATGAAACAAGCGTTGCCGGTCGCAGTCAAGTTTCTGCATAAAGGGAACAAAGAGCTTAGCAGAAGTGTCTCCTCTTATTTACCCCTGGCAGCTATTGAACATCCAGAACTACTTGCATCTCATATCCAGCCAATTATAGATTCCGTAATTGGAGGAAACTATGGACTTGCGAGACTCCTCCCCCAAATCTACACATTAAATCCGGAGCGTATTAACGAACATGTTATGGCCTTGGCTAACCTACTCAGCCAGTGTGATGACAGCGAAAAGTGTTCCTTGCTGGGACTCTTCAAGTTGGTAGCGGCTCGAAATGGAAGCAACCGATCGCTAATCCTCCAACCCTCCCTGCCGCAGCTCCTCCACTGTCTTAATAATCCCGTGACAGTAGGGCCAACTCTCGAGGTCCTCTTGGAAATGTCAAATGACGCGAGATTGTTAGAAAATCATCTAGATAAAATCCAAGAGTCGGTTGTCCGCTCTGTCGGCGGAGGAAACAAAGGGAATGGTGGTGGAAGTAATAAGAATGACGTTGCAGCGGTATCCCAAAACGCAGTCACTGCAGCCCAGATATTTCGCCATGTTATACAATCTTGTAGTAGCAGTTCCAACAAGAAAGATAAATGCCGGCAGATCCTTCTCAATCGAATGATAAAGCTGCTGGATGTAGCCAACAAGGACCAATCCGCCCAGTTACAGATACTCCGCGAAATTCTGAGCTTAGCCCATCATTCTCCATGGCTGATCACCAGTGAGGTCATGTTTGCCATCAGTAAAAGCGTGAATCTGTCTGCAGGCAATATTGGTGGCGTTGGTCATGCAGCCTTGAATAAACTATGGGATTTATGCGACGGCAGCGGCACTCCAACTGGGTCTTCCTCCGCAGAACTTCTCCAAACAATTTCCCCCTCTCGCCTGAATTCCTCGACGTCGCCGTCAAAGATGCCGACCACCACGACACCACCCCTCACCACAGGAAAAACTCTAAACTACTCGATATTTGATGGGAGTACTGACAAATTGAGTAATAATCCTAGAGCGCTGTCAATTTCCAGATTGGCAAATCTAAATATGACCCTACCCTCCAGCTCTTCCATTAAACATCCCCATCCCCATCAACAGCAGCAGCAGACGATTGGAGGAGGAGGGGTTGTTGGAGCGGGGCTAACAGTTCCAAGTTTTAGTACATACATTCCACACACCCCTTCCACAACAGCAGCCCATACGAACGGGCTTCCCACAACAATCTCGATAAATTCCAGATCACCCGCAAACAACCATAATAATTTTTCCTCCAATGTCGAGTACCGAAAACGAGGGGCAGGGGGTGGTATCAACATCACAATCCCTCCAGTCACTGCATACCAAAACAGGAGCGTATCTAGTATAAGTGGGCTGAGAGAGGACTTTGGAAATCATCTCAACTCACTTAGGACATCCCAAAGCTCCATGGCTCCGAGTGCCACCGGAAGTACAAATGCAAGCAGCTCTGCGGTCGTAGTCCCCCCACCACCGCATGAACTGGCTTGGCCAACCACGGGGATTAGGTCTCCCACAAAAACCCATGGTCAGCATCACAATCTAATCGCCAACTCTGGAACGTTTAGCTCCTCCGCAGCATCCATTCTAAGTGGACATGGATTGTCTTCCACAAACAACTTTGTTTCCCGATTGAGTACAAACCAGTTGGCTGGGAGTGGATTCAACAACAATAACATTTCCTATTCAATCTATCTCAGCAACAATAATTACAACATTACCAGTAATTCGGGCTTCCTCACCGGAAAGACGAATCCGACGGGGAGCACCTCGCACTACAACAATTACAGCGGCAACTATCACCAGCCACAGCAAAGTCATTATAACAGCGGGGGTAGTAAGGTACAAAATGGTCATCATCAAAAAATGCAGCCGTTGAGTCCCGGAGGTGATCCCCATCATCAACTCGCCAACTCCGTTATGAGCCAACCAGATTTAAGAATGGCAAACAGTACGACAAGTACGGCAAATAGTAACGCCGTTGGTGGTGCTCACGCTCACCTTCCAGTCTCAGGGATGAGTCATATGAGCCTGGTTCAGAATCCTTCGGACAATCACACACAAGTGGAGCATAACCACAATGGAGTTTCCTCCGTCCCTCCAGGCGGCGCAAATTCCCAACCCCACATTAGTGTTTTCGAACCATTTCCCATGCGAGATGTGGTCCAGCATTTCTGTGAAAAGCACTTGGAAAAGATCAAGAGCTACATGGAGAAGATAATTGTGAGGATCCCACTTCCAGTAAAATGCACCATTGAGGAGCGAAAGTCCCGGAAGAATGCAAAACTCCATTTTGCCTGTCAGTTCCAGACAGAACATTGCATATATGCATCGAGTAGACTGTTCAGCATGAAAACCCGATATCCCCGTGTGTGGATTCACCTCATGTTCCTCGCACTCCAAGCCCGAAGCCAAAGCCAAGCGTTGAGTACAAGGGAGTCAAGCGTCTCCAGTTTGAAGAACTGCTGGGAAATTCTCAAATGCGAAAACAAAACATTCCTCACGATCGTAACAAGCGCATTTCCTAGTACGAGGGATCAGGACTCTCTCCTTTTAGAATTGAGAAATGCAGGCTTCTTTGACCTCTTTGAGTTCAACGCGTTGAAGGCACAATGGGGCTGCTTCTTTTGTAATCATCCCGGTAGGGCTTTACAATTCCTCACTTCAGAGCAACCCATCTTGGAGGGATGTTTAAAGGAGAAGAAGGTTAAATGGAAGCTTTTCAAGCGGTGGAGGACGAGATATTTTACCTTGTCTGGAGGACAGCTAATGGCAAGAGGGAATGACTCCACGTCCACGCTCAACCTCCATCAGATTCTAAGCGTGAGGGTGACGAGGGGCCAGCGTCAGATTCCAAAGGCGTTTGAAATCTTCACTCAAGATAAGAAGGTCGTGCTGAAACCAAAGGATGGGAAGAATGCAAATGAATGGGTGCAGTGTCTCAGCGTCCTCGTCGCAAGAAATGAGGCGGGCTCGGGCGGACCTAATTCTGACTCACTGTCAACCGGTTTCAACTCCTGCTATCCATCACAGATTCATCTGAGTAAAGCCGTTAGTGTGAATGGATTCAGGACTGAAGTATAAATATAAGAAAATCAAAAGGGCAGCGGTAAATGATTCTAATTTTTTAAACCTGATGGTAACTTTACAAGAAACAGACAACGCACAACCAAAACTTCCATGAAACATGTGGCAATCAACCGCAATCCAGACATACATTCATATTTTTAATTAGCTACTGATAATCAAGTAAATCAGAATCTATCCGACCAAAAGTCTTTAATCGTTGACAAGTCTGATTCTGCCTTATGATATTAATAGTATAAATGACAATGGAATTTGTATTTAACTTTGTAATGAGAAATGATTAATGTATATAAAATATGTATAGGCAACTTCCGATAGAATGGCAGGTTTAAGTGTTGAATATGGGTATGTACCTAAAATCTTGCTGTAGGAATAGTAAAGTGTCATGATTATGAGTAATCATGATGGTCAGAGGTTACAATGTTCTCCAATACATGTTTGATTTCAGTCCAATTTTTAATGTTATTTATTATTTATTTGAGTAATATTCTATTTTTTATTATGCAACATGTACATTATAGTCTACCAGCCTCGTTGAGATATTGACAATGAGGACGAGGACTGGCACAGCTTTCTCTCTCTGGGAATATCGAGTTAATGGGGGGTAGTTTCAAGTTTTGTTAGCGTAGGCAATCATAGGTACTTACAAGTTAGTCCATGTCCATAATCTATATCTTTTTATACGCCACATATATTGTAACAATTTTATAATTATTTTCAAATAATAAATAAATTCAGCTATTTATTACATTCATGAGTAAAAAAAAGGTTGGTTTTCCAAACTCAATTCCTTCCACGCTGTCAACCATGCCATGGCAAGTGCCACTCGAACCAGGCTCCTTTCAACAGCTATTTTGTCATCAGAGGAATTCCTCTAGGAGCTTGAGGAGCGCATGCTAAATTAGAAAGAAATGGAGTCAGATTTCACACTTCTTAGAATTAGCATATGTAATTATATCACCCTCATCATTCTCACACCATAATAGAAGGCATAGATAACATCAGAAAAGCTCCAACATTCATTCCTGTCATTTTGGATATTGGCCAAAGCAGAAAAAAAACCCTGTATATTATGAAAAAAAAGACTCAACCGCATCGTCGACTGTCCTGTCTATTGTCTAGAAACTTATTTTGATTTTATTTTCATTCTCGGTTAAGTACTTTCTAATAAAAAAAATAGGAATACCGAGATTAAGATTATATTTATCACAGAGAGACAATAATTTTTCTCCGAGTCTATTTTGAAATTCATTGTTTTCCTTTTCGCCATCTCCTCTCTTCTCCTCGGTGGTGTGAGAAGTGAGGAAAGTGTCAATTTTCAAACTCGGCTGGCGCAGATAATGCGTAACGAAGGTTGAAAGTGGAGATTGGCACATTTGTTCTGCTCTTTTGTGTGTCGTGTCGTTTGATCTGATATCATAATGGAAAGAGTCGGCAATTAATCACTCAGCCATTCCACCTCCTCATGCTTTTCTCACTTCCCTTCAGAGACCCCACAAAACAGTTGTTTCCCTCCCCATATTTAGCGTTGGGATTTGGCTGAGGAATGCTGAATGTGCAATTGAAAAAGACAAGAGATGGAAAGCAGAAAGCTATTGTTTAGGGTTATGGACGTTGGTGGTGGCAATTCTTTTCAAATGATGCTGTCTTGTAGTTCCACACAGGTGCTGTCCCTATTCACAGTTCATGTCAGTTTAAGTGGAAATTTAAAGGGTAATTTTAATAAATTTTACTGGTCGTTTTTGTCTAATATGTTTGTTTTCGATAAGTTTTTTTTCATTTGCAGCAGTATTTCCACATCAAATTAGGGTCTCTTCAAAATAATGGAAATGTCATGAATAATGAAAAAACAAATAAGGTTGTATGGGAGGTCTCAATCTAGATTATTTTGTACAGGTTTTTATATTTCAATCGAAATTTGTAAAAAAATGCTTTTTGGGATGAATAGTCAAGGAAAAATTTTGGTTCATCATCAATCACCAATTCTCTAATCCATGTTGAAAAGTCAGTCACCCCGGTCTAGATGAACTCAAAATGTACGAAACGTATGGACGCAAACTGCTGCTTGAACCGATAAAATTATATCTTTTTTATAATAATAATAAAATGGATCATGTACATCGTAAATTTGTCTTTTGTCTACAATAAGTAATTAATTTTGTATATCCTCTCAATGAATGTGCCAATTACATGTTACAAGTTGCTGTTTCCTGTCATGTAAATCGGTCAAGTTGGGAGTTTATTCCTTGCATTTTCTACCAAGTTAAAAGAAGTTTTTTACAATTGGAAAGTACCGAGTCTGATTATAATTTCCAATATAATCATTCCAATATTTCATTGTTGCAATTTGTTGCACAGTATTTTTGTTTACGAAAGAAACAACGCGCACTTATGCACTTTTTTTCTTCCGAGACCTCCAGGGAACTGAGAGGAAGGCTGATGTATGGATAGTCGATTAATTTGTTTGCTCGAGTGAAGAAATATTATAGAGCAGATTTTGTATCACACACATCCCTCCCATGGGGAAGTGGATGAATGGGAGTCCTTGACAAAAGCCTTTATACTGTTTGATTGTGTTCCAAAGCTTGGTTTATACTTAATTTTCCTTTTGAAATCAGAAAAAAGAAGCAGAGTAGAAGATTTTGGTAAAATGCCATCCCAAATCACGGCTCCAAACACCATTTTATCATCCCCATATCCTGTTCATCATTTCCTGTTTAAACATACGATCATATTGATTGAGATGCTGGGATTGGAATCGAATGTGTAAACCATACAGTGGGACCGGTAATGTGGCATGAAGATTACAGGGCGTCTCTTCCTCTGTCTGTAGTGGAAATAAGCGTGGACGAACCACATCGCCAGCACCAATCCACTTCATATGCTCCAAGCTTGATTCATCTCTCGAGCTTACTCTCTTGACACCCTGACACATGGCTTCTTAAAAAATGGGAAAAGTCAACAATTTTATCCCATTTGTCAAAACATGTACTTTTACCCTATTGAGCCACTCGCAGAGTGCCTGCTCCCTTTGGAACAACATCCAGCTTTATTTGTTATGATATGAGATGATTGCAAACTTTGTCTTGATAAGTTTTCAGTACAAACTTTCAATACTTTTCAACTTTGTCGTGATCCGTAGGTAGTCGTTCATAAATTATTTTACTCTATTCTCATTTCATTCTATTTTATTCACACTGGCCTGAAAATGGTTTAAATGGTCGTAACTCGCAAGGGATAAATCTGTCAGCCAACAATGCATGAAAGCTGATTGAACGGCAACAGAAAAGTTAACACATTCAGCAATGTTCTTGCATCCATTCCTAGAAAAACCGGGCGTAGGCTCGGCTCGTGTGATTCAGTTCATGGAGAATGTTGAAAAGGAGAAAGGAATTTTCTCTAACCACACGGAATTTTGTTTGTCTGTAGGAATCTGACAAGAGGTAGAAATGTACGCAACTGGTGGAATATTTGTCACACAAAAAAGTGTCTTCTTCATTGGACTCGGGGATTTTTCCCGAGTCCGATTTTTCACACTTTTTTTGACTGATTCCCTCGTAGAAGAAAGGGTAAAAGGAATGTCACGCTTAAATGCGCCATTTTTAGACAGTTATAGGCTATTGGGGCCACTGGTCCTGTTCGTGAGATGAGAGAAAACAGACGTGCTTAGTCGCAATTCAAATTTATGACTGATTCCCTAAGCCAATTATTTTAGTTGCTCGTGTTCTTGAAATCAAATCTACTCACTCGTGACGATATTCGGATATGGGCTGATAATGAAGCTGACCTTTCAATTCCATGTTTTTTTTTACTCTCTTCATAATAACTCCTCGAATATAATATAGTCAGGATCGTAAATAAGCTGATGATGTAATTTGTAAAACGACGATGATTTAATTTGGCTCGTCAGAACAGCATATCTGGGTTGAGGGATGGAGACAAAACGGCCATAATCGAAGGAGTCAAAATGCAAAATCCCAAGTGTAAAGGCGAGGACCGATTGGAGGACCTTTATAAAAACAACTTGATTTACTGGCAATGCCAAGCACTTAATAATTTTCTCCCTCGTTGTATACACAACTCGCATGACAAATTGTACCGCACGCCACCGAGTTTATATGACAAAGTGTCTTTTATGCTGCTTCGAATTACCTCCCATTTGTCATTCCATATGCTGGTTCAGTGGAAAAAGGAGCAGGAATGAGCCTGGCTCCAACCAAGAATGAAAACGGGAGGAAGAAGATAAAAATATTTTTATTTAATTACATTATATTAACAGTGTCTCATAATATCCCATTGGAATTCCAAGCGGACGTCACTTGTGGCAGTTCATTATAGGAAAAGTAATGCAATGTCGTCAGGGGAAATTGGCGACGGAAAGGAGGGATAGAAAATGGGAATAACGTTCCTCCATTTCCTCCAATACTATCATCATCATCAGCCTATCGCCATTACAGTTAATTCAGAGTATTATCATCACCATGATCGACTTTTTTTTATTCATTTTGCCCAACAAGTGTGAAGGCGACAGACAAGTCATGACTCCCCATTTTACCACGCGTGGAATGCTATAATGGCGACCGCATAAGCGAGGGTGAAACAACGAGCCTAGCTGAAATCACATGCTAGTCATAGTCAGCATCAAAATATTTAATGATGAGGTCTGTTTATTGGTATCCTTTGATTGACTCCACACTTGCGTTTTTCGCAGTCTCCCCGATTAGAAAAGCTCCAATCGTGTGTGCCTCAACTTAAGGAACGTTATGCTATGCGTTGTTGTATCATGATATGATAAGTAATTGTAAGGAAAGTGATAATCACCGCAACGCCAGCATGGATGGGAATGATCACCGTCAACGTTGAAACCGCTCAGTCAGGAAGAGTATATGTAGCATTATAATTATCGGGAAGAGTTACGCTGGTATTTGTTCTGACAAAATTTCTCAACATTCGCTCTGCCTGTCGCACGAGAAAGAATTTCATAATGGGCATATAGAATTCTGAGTATAGGTGGAGGTGGTCGTATACTGTATATGGTAGCGAGTATGAGTACATCTGAGTAGGCACATTTTTTAGTTCTTTTAATTGTAGGGAGGGATTTCATCTTTGGTTCATCTTCCTTCCCAATGTGCAGTTGTATGATTTTTCCGAGTGGTAATGCTCAGTCTGGAGTCATTTTGTTAGTGAACTTGATCCAGAACAGCCACAGTCTTAATTGCGCTTCTCATCAAGTTCGACCTCCCTCAAAGAACGTGCTTTGATAAGTATTTAGTATTTCTGATTGGAGTAGATAATAAGTGCAATTTCTCTAAACTAAAAAAATCAGAAAGTCAGATACAGTTAGTACCAGCTATAGTTTTCGCAAAAAGTTTCTTTAGCAAAACTTGTTTGTTACAATGGGAAAGAAGGAGAAAACAGAATTGTTCACCCCACCGGTTGTAAAGAAGTATCGCGTTGAAGTGCTCAATCGATGTCAGACGAGTTGTAAGATACTGATTGGAAATCAAGGGCATAATATGGAAACTGTTGTGTATGCAAAGGCTCAGTGGCCCAAGCATTGGGAAATTGCATTTACAGATGTAAGGATGGTTATTTTAACTGCATTGTTATCTTTGCTGCATTCTCCTAAAAATTATATACTAATTTTCTGTATAACATATTGGGCAGGTACCGGACATTAAGATTTTTGGACCATCTGGAAAAAAGTCGTTCGGATTGAGAGAAAGTCAAGCAGTGACAAATGCCTTTATCATTGAGGAGGATGCCATAATCTGCAAGAATCCAAATCCTCTTCAGCCACGAAACACGGTAAGTCATTTGGAAACATTGCCTTTAACTCAATTCATGCATAAGATTCATAAATTGGCTTTGGGGCATTGTGCAACAACTTAGGTTTATTAATGAAATGCAATAAACATATTCATTATAGACCGCAAATCCAGAAATTTATGGAACCATTCAAGAGCAACATGTCGAAACACTGAAAAACAATTCTCGAAAAGAATGCAGCTACTTTATCGGCGATGACTGGCATAATATTGCGGGCACTCTGGATAGTGGAAACACTTTAAACTGGAAGCTCGTCATCTCTCAGATTCCTCAAATGATAACTCATCAATGGTTAGTAGATACATGCATAAATTGATCTTTCCAATTACAAATTAGCTGCCTGCTACTTTAAATGTTTAATTAACTAATGCTATGATTTCTTTTACGTCTTCAGGTGCAAAATTGATGAGCTCGGATCCAGGAGAAACAAGTTCTCAGTGGTTGGCACCCGCGCCCTGCTTGACGATGAGCAGGAAGAGCCAGAGCTTAATTTCCGTGATCACGTGTTCGAAATCAACGACAACTGGGAGCTCATTCGAGACGGGGGCCGGCAAAAATTGTGGAAGTGGGATTGGGAATAAAAGGGTTTCGCTCATGCAAACCTTACCACCAAATTATTCTCAAGACTGTTCCATAAAAAAAAGATGAAATCCTACAGTGGAAAGCCAACTATGTCATAGCTCACAAAACAAAACAACTAACCAACTCGAAACTCGAAAGCAATATATATGTAGTAGACTATCATATCAACCTATTAACAGAGAAGAGAGAAATGAGTCGCTCATATTTAGAATTAGCCGATTACAGAAACTTACATTACACTTGTCAATATTAATCCATGTTTTTGTGCCGTCTCATAGAAGAAAGTTGGTGTTTTACGCTGTCGCTGTTACTTACAGATCTACTTAAAACCGTATTATGCATGTGTCGCTTTTCTAACTCGTAGACGTTCTCTTGTCTTTTTTAGTATAACGTAATTTAGCGTAACTTGTACAATCATTCTGGTCTTTGAAATGGATAGCTCCAGCCTAGAATCTGTTTTATCTCGTCTTATTTTGCTAGTTGTGAGTTCTGAATGAGTGATTTAACTGATTTTAAACGGGATGCTTGAAGATGAGGAACGGAAGGACTATATATATTTATATGTAGGGTAAAGAGTGTAGAGCTTGTTTTCTCCGTCGTAATATTCACTTTATGTTCATCATCATCATCATCATCATCGACACGTTCTGATTTTATTTGACGTTTTTATATTGCATGCATAATAATAATTAATGCCTTGTTTATATCGAATATATTTTGCACTAAAGGAAACCTTCACTGCGCAGCTTTTCCTCCTCAAGGGCAATAAGAATTTGTCACGGATGGAGGGGAGCAAAAAGGATAAAAAAGTGTTAAGTGAGCGCAAAATAGAATATTAGCCCAATTTATGTAATGAGGAATTCGATTGCAGCGATGATTAGAGAATTCTCAGGCTTTAGTGAATGAAACTGTCCTAGCTCACCCTTGGAATTTTCCAAATTACAAATTTCATATAAAAAACATGCGAGATGCAATTGCCTGTGGAGGTATGCTTAATTTAATGTACTTAAAAACTAAAGGTTAAGTTGCACATAGCTATCTATACAATTATGTGAATTGTATGAGCCAATAAAAGATCTAGTCTAGTGTCTATTTTGTCTGATGCCACTCTCATTCGTTCATATTTTTTCCACTGTTTTCATTTCCTTGGTAGAGGTTAAGCAGTAAACGGAGGAACTATTCTGAATTGGAAAGAGAATCGAGTCAGACCTGCAAAAATATTTCACATTGATTCCTATAGTTGGCACTGTGCAAAAAACTTTTCCATTAAGAGACCACCGCCATGCAGATGTAATAGACTTGTGGTAAAAGGAAAGGAATTCAGAGGGGGAAGGAATTCGCATTGTCATGTCTTTTTGGAACGGTCGGGCTAAGATTAAACTTCAATTCTCAATCCAACTGCAGCCCATCATCATCCTCCTTACGGTAGGCACGAATTGCGAATTACGATCAGAGAAAAAAGTGCGAATGACACGAGCGAAAGAAGAGAATAATCAAATTTAAGATGCTCATCTTTTCTCCTTCATGAAGCTCTTTTTTTACGTTCATTGTATCCCGCATCAACACTTACCACCAATGACTTGCTCCATGCTTACACTCTGTTGGAATTACAGCATGCTAAAAATAAATTACAATTCTTTAATCCCATTCCTATATCAGTCCTCACTCCTCGCATACATCTATAATCGGCGGTGCGTGATATTGGCAAAATCACAGGGAAAATAAAATGCAAACTTGTAAATCCTCCCTTGCTGCTTTCATCAAGATCGAGAATCGTCATCATCATCATCCTCACCAACATTCGGCTTCCAAAACGTTCCAATAGTTTCCCCTCTTGTTTTGTTGATCTGCTCAGTTCATCAAACCAGTCATAAGGATACCGAACAATGTACCTAAACCCTACAATAAGCCCTTTGTCCTCATATATCAATAGGATTTAGATAACGCGTAGGATGATTCTAATAAATATGGTAATAATTAAGTGCTAGATCCTAGCACGTAAGCTGTAAAAACAGCAAACCCAAATGAAAACAAATATAAATTTCAATTGCAAATCTCAAAATTCATTGAGTTTGCAGAGAGTTTGATCGCTTCCCACTATAATCCCACTTCACAATAGAATTCCTTTCTTTGCCAGTGTCAAGAGCTTTCTTTTGATATGTGGCGAAAGCCACCATGAGCAGCATCATGTACAGAGATATTTGGTTCACTGTTCAGTTGTGATTGTAATAGCGTCTCGAGTGCAAGGACTGTGAGGAGGAACAAAGGGTTCTTTGAACCTTTCATTTGCGACAAAGCGTCAAAATTGCAACAATTTTCTTAGCGCATCTCCTGTGCGCTAGACTTGAAAACTTAATTTTTGTTATGGATCAGGATTGGATGATTTTTGATCTTATGAAAAGGAAAACCTCCAAATTATTCACTCCATGGGAAGTTGGAACACGAAAAATTGAATGGCGTTAGCTCGAAAACCAAACTTGTCTCCATTCTCAAGGTTAACTTAAAAATACATTTATTCCCATATTATGTCCAGTAACAATAATGCCATCATATCGAAAATTAAACTGTATGTTTTGACTATTATTGCAAACATAAAAAGTACACATGCCTCAGCTCATAAATATAGAGGGATGTAAGTTAAAATCGGAAAATAAATATTTTTCTTTTCTCTCGCCCACACCAGCCAGTTGTAGTATGCGCAATATCTTGACTTGATAAGCTAAAATATTAATGTTAATATTTTTTTCTTTCCATTCCCCCGTCATCGTCATATACATAAATATTGAACATTCACAAAATCTAACTGAATAACACTCCCCATAAATCACAAATATTTGACCTTGGAAAAATTGCCTATGATTTATTACGGACAAAATCTCAAAGAACGAGAAGCACCCACACAAGCTCACACGCAGCACAGAATCATTTCAAAAGTGAACAATAAATGTTATACTATGCTTATTTTAATTTTTTCAGAGATGCAAGAGTTAAAATAATGGATATTGTTAAATTATGTCACAGTCACAATAATCTACTATATACATATCACCTGTTATGTCACACGCGTCTTATTTTATTGGCTACAACTGGTTGCATAATTATTTAATGTCGGATTGATGAGGTGGATCATGTGAATGGCAAAACTTGCAAGAATAGGGATTTGCAGAAAAGTTGACTTAGTTTAGGAGGAAGGATCTTATTTTTAAGTTTTCCCTGATGCAAACAAAGAAATGGAGTGATGAATTATTGCGTTCCACGTGCCTTGGGTTGAAATGCGTGAAAATAATTTTCCCCTTCAGAATAGGTTGCACTTATGCTTCGGATTCATTTTGGAGCCTGGTGCACAAGACCACACCTGGGAAAAATCCTTGGAATTCTTGAGTGCTCCAAGAACCCTATAAGAGATAGAACAATTATAGGATATTAGGTATAAACTTTTGTATTCCGTAGGTTTACTGAGTCAATAAAAAGAAATGTCTACCTATATTTTGAAGGAGTATGGGTTGAGGATTCCACTTCATCATATAAACTCTCCTTTGACTGAGAACCGCACCACATCTGTCAGCCAAATTAGGGGAATGCCGAAAGAGCAGAGAAGAAAAATTATAGCTTTAAAAATAGTTCATTACCAACAGCTCTATAATGGACATTTCCGTTATGTGTTTTTGACATTTGTAGTTAAATTTGCCATACATTTGCAAAACTAATGAAGAACATTTGGGAGCTGGAAAACATCTCTAGGCCTGGCAAGCTTTGCTCTCCGTCGTCATTCATTGGATGTTTGATTGACTTGATATACTGTTGATAAGCCCAAAAGGCGGATGCAAGACCGAAATGATCCGCAAAGTTTTCGGATCTCGTTCTATAGCCGTCCACCTTGGATCCATCCAGTTCTGGAATGTCGGCTTCGGAATAGGAGGAAATTAGGCAGTTTAAAAGGGTTTCAAGCTCAATTACCAATTTCGCTCGGATCCAACCTTCAATGTTTAGAGAATGCGTCAATTCATGACCGATAATGGTGCCTATCCCACCATAATTCAGGTACCACGGCACTGTAGGCCTTTGATAGTAAAATGGGGATTGGAGTAGTCCAATCGGCAAATCTGTAAAAACAAAGCAAGCAATAATTGTTTTTGGGGCAATTTGAGACTAGCAATTATAACTAGAGGAAATCATCACTTTGTTATCATTTGCATTAAAAAAAATGAAACTAACTGATTGAATTGCGAGCAGTATCATAGTACGCATAAGCCTCGCCAATGAAAGACCAATAGTTCCCACCCCAGCATTCCGTGTCAAAGGGTTGTCGGAGCACGGATAATGACTTGAGGAAGAGCCACGTTCCAATTCTCGTATACTTGTCAATGTATGTCATGTTCTCTAAGCTTTTCACATCCAAGTCTCGGTAAAATTGCAAAACATGCGTGGCATTCGAGAAGGAGCGAGGATACCCCACACACAGTTTTATTGAAGTCAACTTCCTCCTAATGGCAAGTTGGAGTAGATGCGGAATAAAGGTTTGCCTTCCAAGAAGCTCTTCCATTCGCACTTTTACGCTAGCTGCAAGCGTCTCCACCTCTCGTTTCAGGGAGGATTCAAAAGAATCTTTGACAAACTCGGACCCAACAGCAATGGCAAATTTGCTGTTGATGACCATCGCACAAGTGGAGTTCCTATCCAGTAATCTCTGCTCTCCATACAGATCCAGGTAGAACTTTGCGTGGACCTTTCGCAGAGCTTTCGTCGATCCTGTTGTGAATTTTGCGACGAGCCTCCAAAGCAAATAGTTTGCCAGGGTTTCTGTAGGAGTTCGGTCGAGGAGTCCAGCAACTTCTTTAGGGATAAAAAAATAATATAAACTTCATCTTGACAAGATTATATTAATTAATTAACTAATTTTTGAGTTAAAGATAGGAGTTACTCTGAATGTATGGCATGTCGTGAACAAGAATCTTTTCGTTATTTCCAATACTGACATCACTTCCATTGAATACCAAGTCCAGAAACTTTTTCCAGTCAAGCCTATTCTTCGGATTGGTGTTTGGCCATAGGAACTCAGTCTCATTTTGAAGTTGCTCTATGCCCCGATATGTCTTGACACTGTTGATAGTCGTCTCTTCTGGAGTTACGAGTTTGGCCAAGCTCACTTCAAAAGCAATAACATTTTCAGCCAAATCGTCCAGTCTGACTTTGTTAATTTGGAGGTCAGGCATGAGACCTGCCTTCCAGCGGAGGAGCTCATCGGCTACGTCTACTATAAATTGTTTGTAAGCTGTGAGCAGTCTCATGTTTCTCTTTGGGGAGACCAGGTACTCTCGACTGATGAAGAAGGATGGCTCCACTACAAATATGGCGTTGGAACCTGATTTTGCTGTGTCCTGCTTAATCTCAAGGGATAATATGGTAGCGATAGAAAGTCTTTGGAGGACGGCCACCAATTTTATCCAGTTAAAGTCCCATCTCCCTTTCCAAGAGTCGTTTGGAGCATGACCGTACAGCAAGGGCCATCCTCCGTGGGATTCCAAAATACTGAATATTGGCTGAAGACCATCTTTTTCAAGCTGCTCTATATTTGCACACTCTTCGTAAAATGAGCGAGCCAGTTGTAGGCCTTTATTGCTATCACTTGGGATATCACTGCTTGTCTTTTGGATTATACCTATAATAAATTTTATTGAAATTTTTATAGATGCTTAACAATATCAGAAGATATTTCAGCATTCTATACTTACGTTGAGTAGCCTGGATTACTCGATCATTCACTTTGGCAAAATGATCGGTGACGGATGTTGGAGACTCTGGAGGATTCCTGAGCAACCAACCACCGCAAGCAAAAGTATAAAAGTCCTCACAAGGATCCTTCCTCCACTCCATCGACTCTAATAAGCTAAGCGCTAAAATAAATATTGAAAATACAACTACATGCAACTTCTCTGTTACATCTTATTTGATTTTAACAAAACCTTCTTACTTACAAGTATGCACGCAGAGGGCGGAATAGCAAGTAGACCGATCAGTTTTGGACAGATTTCGCAAGTACTCCCTTGCTTCCATATCCTGAACACTACGGTTCGCCATCTCCCATAGTCCCCTCACCCTTCCCGCAACTTTCGCCTGGAGACCTGACATTTTCTCTTGATTGTATTTCAGACGTGGCTCCCCATCCTGAAGAACGGAAAAATACCAATGGCACACCAACGAGATGAGTATAGCCAACAGCACCAATATCACGAAGAGCCCCAAAATCAGGATTAACCTTCTGTTGACCAGCTTCTTTGGAGGTCTAGCAACCACCCTGGCGACACCAGAATCCTGGTGGAACGAAGATATTATGACCTGTTCCGCAGAAGAGGTCTCCCTCTCCATCATTACAATTGTGGCGTGATGTACTTATCCAATGGCCCTACAGACCTTCCAAGTACCCTCCCCCAACTTTTGAACATTATCTTCATTACAGAGCACCTGCAAGTTCTAGTCAAATTTTCAACCTCATCCTATTTCCTTCTAATAACTATCTGTGCCCAAACTTAGCTCAGCTCGTGGTCCTCAACTTCCTGTTGATATATGTGATGGGGATGCATGGTGCCTTATTATTGTCCTCTCTGCTTTCTCTTCTCTATCGCATCCGCTCACTATAATCGGATTTGTAATCTAGCTACGCTGTAGCGGAAGGAAAAGATTTGCTTCTGGGTTCAGTGATCATCATATGAAAGCGAGAGGAAAAAGAGAAAGTACTCTTATTTTCTTCGACCTCCACTACTATCCTTCCCATAGTTGCAATTACAATAATGCACGTCACCAAAATCTCTACGCAAAACTATTACATTATCAAGGAGCACAAGGGTGCGTAGGTTAGGGGAGCATGCCGCTCCTACCAACACCGGTGTTGGTGATATTGATGGAGATATGCTCCTTATTGTTCCACCCGTGGAATACACACGTCGAAGGAGATTATTGATCGAAAAGTAATAAAACTTTGCACAACTCGCTATTGTCGTGCGCAAATGGACATGTCTGGCTTGGTATATTTTAATGCAATTTCCAAGTATAATATGAAACTTTGTTTGCGTTGGTGGGGCATTAAGGATGTATGCATTGTGCCACCATTCCCATTATGAAAATCTATCTATGTATAATAAGCTCTGCTTCTATGTCTGTATGTAAACTTTTTTCTACTCAAACTGTTCCAGAACATTATTCGACCAAGAAAAGGGTTTGAATCAACTTAACTGAAGGGTTCCTGAGCAAATCTTTGTGACATGTTTGAATGATGCATTAAAAAATGTAAAATAATCGCAAACTTGTGTATCGTCCTCTAGAAAAGTACCTCACTCATAGTGTAATGCTTGTATTTGCTTTTATTATGTGATATCGATTAAGTACCTATGTAATGCAAACATGCTGATGCATTAGTGATTCATTATTAATGGAATCTAATTAAAAGCGATGATATTTTGCGTGTGGTGTATACCTACAAATATTACACATGAACGAAAGTGAAAGTTATTTATGTCATTTATACTAAATGCATACATGAAACAGAAATGTTCAATTGGTCCACACGCATGTTTTAATTACGCATTGTTCAAGTAGAGATGCATAAACGTAATATTGCAAGCAGCAATATAACACATTTTTAGAAGCTTCTTATAAATTAAGTTTCGCTGCGATTCAATCATATCTGTAGCAATGGAAAAGTCTAATATTTGCTACCTTTCACTTTTAATCCTTCTTCAGAGTCAATTCTATGGAGGGAACTGCGAGTTAAACTGGAATTATCGGGTACTTTTCATCAAACAAATCTGTAAAAGTAGATTATGGACACATTCTTATTACTCTGATTCTTATTCATAGTCTTTTATTCATCGGTTTTGGCCGTCCAATAACGAGGCAGAAAATTTGCAGATGAATTCCACTAACGATATGACGTTTTCGCGAGAAGAGAAGCACACCGGATCGTCTAGAACTCTAGTGTATGGCTCGCCAATTTGTGTAGGGCGCTGTATAATCCTACAGGTTATAAACTATAGTTTGCTAAATAATTAAACGTTATGTCATGTACGCTTGAAAAGACTAATTTTTGATTTATTGAATGCTTCAGGTATTTTGGAGCAACTCGTCCACATCTCTCCTCGGTGTAAAATTGCCAAAATTTCCAACTTTCCCAAAGCCAAGGGTTATATCAAAATAATGTTATGCAGAATCAGGATTTTTATGTTTTTTTTACATTAATTTTATTTCAATTTAAAACATACATTAAGCTATTGTAGAAAGTTTCTTTGCAATTTAGTGCTAAACTTACAAAATCAATTCAACGAATAAAATAATAATATTTTTTGTAAAATGAACACAATTTTTGAGGTAGATAACTTTCACAATATGAACAGAATACTACAGTGGACAATGTACACTTACCAACTTACCTATTCATTTTACTAACAAAACCGGATGTAAACTAGTCTTTCTTTTTGAGGTGTCGTCGTACTCGACGACTCCCTTTGCAATTCGCCTCATCGCTGCCGTCCCTACAATCCTTCTCCGCATCACAACGATCCTCCCTGGGGATGCATTGATCTCCAGACTTGCACCGGAACTCGGTATCTTTGCACGGTTGTCCATCGTCAATTACCAAAGACATAGATTCGGACTGACTTCCTGCAGCGCTAGCAGCATTGCATGCGTATTTTCCTACGTCGGAGCTGGCCATTTGCTTTATTTCGTAGACTAACTTGTTGCCGGCACTGGTGACCAATTTTTTCTCCTTTCCACTGTTAAAAATGAAAGCGCTAATTGATTAAATGACCTAAGAAATTGCTTGAATATTAAGTATTAAAAGCACTTACTTGATAGATCTGACCCAGGTAACATTTGGGAGCGGACTTCCTGTGCTTTCACATTCCAGCCGAACCGGCGCTCCCGTTCGAATCCTCAAAGGTGATTTGGGACTTATGGAAACCCTTGGTGGAACCATCAAATCGCCCATCATCTAAATGAAATTGGCGTTTTATTTACAAGAATAAGAATTTATCTCATTAAGCAGAAATATGTGTATACCTTATTTAATTTTAGAACAGCTTGAGCAGTCAATCTTTCCCCGGAGGCGGTGCTAACCGTGCACTGATACGTGCCCTTATCTTTGTCATTAATTCTATACAGAGTCAACAGGCCATCGACGTGTACTTCAGAGGCGTTTGTCATCTTTTCTCCAACCTTACTCCAGTGGAACACCACGTCGTCGGTTGCGTTAGAGCGACATTGAAAATTGACGTTGTCTCCAGGCTTGGCTGTGATTTCAGGGTGAAGTATCTCCACAGTCAGGGGATTCTTGGCTACAGTGATGTTCTCCTTACCCTTGCCAAGGGAGTTGTCGAGGGTGATGGTAGCCTTTGCAGTGGACTGTCCCAAATGATTCCATGCAATACAGTAGTAAACTCCAGCATCTGAGCTTCGCAGTGACCTGAAAATAAGGGCTCCATGAGAAACGCGGACATGTACGGGGATGTAGGCAGTGGAGTCGGACTTCCAATAGAATTTGAGAGGCTCCTCTCCAGAGGCACTGCAACGGAGGACGACCGTGCTACCAATCTTGGCTGTAACTTCACTAGGATCAACTAGAGCTTTTGGGTGACCAGGAAGAACTGGATCAATCCGTTCGACCGGGGCAGCATTTTTGGAATCAGTTGTGTTATTTTCGCTACCAATCACTGCTGGTGCGTCAAGCTGATAAGGATGATTGGGGAAATCTCCTCCATGACGCTCTTTGGCGTACGTCTCGGGTGAATTTGTTATATTTATGGGGTACTGTACACCTATCCTTAACCCCAATCTTCGAACCATCAAAGCAATTTGACCAAACCCTGTAACTTCTTCATCAGTAGCTGAGCAAATGTAAGTTCCGGCATTGGCCACATGAACGTTGTGCATCTTCATCTCTTTCCCGTACCCAATCACAAATGGAGAGCCTTCCTTCCTCCATTCAATATCTACCTTTCTTGGTCCAAAGCTATGGACATCACAGGAAAAGATGACTGTTTCGGTCTCATTAACACAGATGAATGTCTCTGAGGGGATTACTACAATAACTCTGGGTGGAAGGGGTGGAGCTATCATGATGTCCCTGATAACCTCTATTAATTGAAAAGTTATTACGTTAATGATTAATCCCAATTAGTATTATCAATTGAAGCATATATTCTGAAAATTTGAAAGCATCTTGCCTGTTGCGCAATATACAGTTGCCCAAGTCAGCCCGGAACTGTCAACAATCTCGCAAGCGACTCGTCTCAGATTTCTCTCCAATCTGATCGTTTTGGTAATTGAAGTTGTGTCTTCGGCTTTCTCAGCCATACCCTCCTTACCGAGTTTCATTAAAAGACGACGTCTGGAGTTGGTTGTGAAGCTGCAGGTAAAGTCTACATCAGTTCCTTCCATTTCGCGGATATAGAAGGGATCGCAGGTGATTGTAATTACCTCTGTGGAAAAAATGGAATGAGATTAAATCTTTGTGTAATGTAATGTTTGCTACATATTATAAAAGAATTGTAAATACCCTTATCTTGACAGGTGGGCCCGCTAAAGCCTTCTTTACAGGAGCTTTTTAAAAATAAAATTAAAATAAAATTAAATAAAAGTAAATTAAAATAACAAAACAATAAAATAACAGATACTTGTAGAGTATGAATACTTGTTGAGTGCAAGTGCTCGGAGAAGAAGTACAAAATGCAGTTTAAAATTATTATTCAGTCATTGTGATCATATTTAATAAAAAATCTCAAGATTGTTTTGCCATTCAGAAAATTGGGTGGCCCTTAAAAGGGCCGTTGGGTATTTCCCTCTTCTTCTTGAACCACTCCCATGGGAAGAGTGTCGGCCGTGTCAGCACTAACCTCGCATAATGTCAATTTTGTTTCATGGACTCGCACTCAACAAGTGTACATGCTTTACAATTCTTTGTTGCTTTCTTATGTTGTTCGTGAATTAATGTATTCATTAATTATTAATTTTTTATTCTTAGTTAACTAACCAAATCACTTGACCCCCAGAAAAATGACATCCTTCTGCAGTCTTACCACAAGGACATGGTTTACAAGCTCCGAAAATGTTTTTACTTACGTCACTCGAATCTCGATAGTAGCCTGGAGCACAATTCTGTAAATTTTAAGATGAAGTAATAACGAATGCTTCTTATAGAGCCATTGTGATTGATGAATAGAAAAATCAAAACAATTAAGTACCTGGCAAGAAAGACCTCTGTAGCCTTTCGGGCAACTGCAACTTTCTACTTGCAAGGCTATCCCGTTATCTGTACTCTTCTTATGAGTTACGGAACTGATGGATACGTTCCTTATGGAAGTTGTGGACGTACTACTGGTAAAGGTGGCACGGATGAGAATAAGTTGTAAGTCTGCAAGGACTTCCAGGATGTCCCCTCTTGTAGCGCGAC
Organism: Lepidocyrtus paradoxus; assembly: GCA_034696885.1. NCBI lineage: Eukaryota > Metazoa > Arthropoda > Collembola > Entomobryomorpha > Entomobryidae > Lepidocyrtus > Lepidocyrtus paradoxus. Next base: position 2,857 of record JAQGAH010000329.1, on the reverse strand, counting down.
GATATTGCTCACCCTTGAAACTAGTCCAGTATGCAGGCTCCGCCAGAAGAACATCAATGTGATTCCAAGAGCCATCGCACTTTTGTGGTTCGAATGTTGTCCAGAAAACGGTTGCTTCCGACCCAGAAACTAGCATCACCTCATGGTCCGCACCGAGAGGACTACCTCCTCCAGAGCACATACGAGAGAAGCTCAGATATCCGCCATAGGAAGTGATTCGGTCACCTTTCATGCAAGAGGGTAGAGACCAGAATAGACGCTTGTTCCCACCTTTGTTGAAGGTGGCCTGCATCCCGTCAAAGGTGAAGCCTGAGGATCCTTGAGAGTACACAACGGTATGTTGTTCGTCAGTGAGCTCAATGGTACAATTCGCGCTTCTATCGGTTGTAACGGTTGAGCGGTAGTATGGAACAGCTAAACAGGAATCAGTCATTCCTGAGCAGAAGCAACCAATACAGCCTTCTGGTCTTGTGCTTGACAAGGCAAAGTAACCCTTTTTACATTGGTCGCATCTTGCCCCTTGCACGTTGACTTTACAAATACATTGTGATCCTACTACTGCAGCAGTTCCTCGAGGGTCGCATATGCAAACTTCAAGAGCTAATGCGAAGCTCGGTGTCGTTGGGCATTGAGGACATGCAGGGCAGCTAACATTGCAATCTGGACATCTCAGATCCGGACATTTTTGGCAAGGGCTTGGGCAAGGTTGGCATGGATTTGGACAGTTATTGCATTCTCGTCCTATTGGACATGGAGGACACGTTAGCCTGCAATCAGGACATGATGGGATTGCTGGACAAGGAGCACAGGGTGAAGGACATGGATTGGGACAAATAGTTTTTTCGCAAGGGATTTGAGGAGGACAAGGGATTTGAGGAGGACACTGGATTTGAGGACAAGGGATTTGGGGAGGACAAGGGATTTGAGGAGGACACTGGATTTGAGGACAAGGGAGTTGAGGAGGACACGGCCTTTGAGGAGGACACTGGATTTGAGGACAAGGGAGTTGAGGAGGACACGGGATTTGAGGAGGACACTGGATTTGAGGAGGACACGGCCTTTGAGGAGGACACTGGATTTGAGGAGGACAGGGCCTTTGAGGAGGACACTGAACTTGAGGAGGACACGGGGTTTGAGGAGGACACTGGATTTGAGGGCAATCATTCTGAGGACATGATTGGGTTGTAACCGTACACTGCGTATTGCAATTATTTGCTGCACATGCATTGTTTCCAATTGCACATAAACCCGTCTGATTGTATGTTACTTGGTTAACGGCGCAAATTGCTGTTCTGGGTTGAACTATATTAGTTATTGAAGGCTGGGCACAGCGACTTGCTGGCAAGCATGTTGAAGCAAAGCTGTTGGTATTATTAAGTCGTATACAGTTATAAGGATATTGATTATTTTGAATAGTGCCTGGAGCACACTGGCTGCAATCCCGTCCAGTATATTCACTGGGGCAATCACACGTAATTTGACCGTCCACGTCCACTTTACAGGAGGTTCCAAATCTTCATAAAGAAAATTATACTTAAACAAGACTCAGGGTACGAAATGGCAGAAAATAGTTAACTTTAGTATATTTTACAAAATTACTTTCGGTCTCCAGAAGTTGATGGACAAGGACATATCTGACATTGACCATTTCTATTCATGTAGTAACCTGTACCGCAGCTCTGAGTTGTGGCGACGCATCTGCCACAATATGGACCAGACGATGCTTCTCTCACAGTATTTGGTGGGCAATCCTATGTAAAGTCAAACAAAAACAGTTTGTACAATGTATTAATTAGATAATTCATAAAAAAACGCATCAAACCATTCTCAATTTACCCCACAAACTGTTTGTGCATTCAGCAGCTGAAGTTGGCCATTAGGGGTGTTGTAGTATTGAACTTGCGGTTCTGCTGACACTATTATCAGTTGAAGGAGGACGTGGCATGCCTGATTTAAAAAGTTTCGATTTGTTAAAAATTAAAAAAAAATAGTTCAATGTTGCCTTGAATGACTTTTTTATGTATAAATAACTTTCCACAAGCCATATCCATTACAACTTACCAATACGGCATCCCGATAATATCTAACCGACCCCATGGGGTAACTCGAGACAGGAAATATATTTTTATAATGAAACAGAGCAATTCTTTCTCTAGACTACCTAGAAGTCAGCGGCGTTCTGCCCGAAAACGTTTTTAAGCGACACAGTTACTTTTCGCTTGACTCATCTTCCCCAACCCCAAAAAACACAAGATTGAGTTGTTGTTATCAGCGAAAAACCACTGCTTGTCATTCTCTTTTGCGGAATGCACACATCCGAACAAATCATAGCTCAAGTGCCATTGTATTTGGAACAGATAACAGGTAGAAGGGTGTCAAGTCATATCTTGTATTCATATCGGGACAAAATTTTGTGTATCTGTTTTTTGCTGGAAGTAGGCTAGGCTTTCAGACAAGAGAGCTTATCCTCGTCACCTCGTCTGCGTCTGTCAACAAGGGTTTGAACTCAGCTTCTAATCATCAACAAACCAGACAATAATACAGAATTGGATTTCAGGTTGTGATAACAAAAAAACCATGTTTGATTGTTAAATAAAACCAGTGTACTTTCTTAACTTGTATAATTTTTACCTGTAAATACTCGATGCTTTCTGCGATTTGGTTTCAACGAAACATTGCATGGGGAACAGAAGAGTATGAATCTCATTATACTATTTTCCAATTCTCTGTCATTGTGTCATTGTGTCATTGTGTCATTGGAGATAATGTCATATTGTCAGATTGTCAGATTGTCAGGTTGTCAGGTTGTCGGATTGTCAGGTTGTCGGATTGTCAGATTGGCATTGCTCTGGAGTTG